>CM033711.1:8194417-8380367 GCA_019671005.1 Hibiscus mutabilis
CTTTCCATGTCTTGACATTTGCTTTGCTTAACCGAGTATACCAACGTAACGCGCGCTCCGCTTAGACTATCCCGAAACAATGGATCAAGAGCTTTTCATCTTTATGGTAAGCCGCCATTTTTCTACAATACATCGTTATGTGTGCGTAAGGGCATGTGGTTCCGTCATATTTATCGAACTCTCGCGTTTTGAATTTTGGTGGCAAGACAAGATCGGACACTGGACTTAGATCACTAGCGTCGTTTTCGATTCTTCATTTGATTGTAACGCTTTTAAATTTTTCTTCCATGAGGCGAAATCTTTCTTCCCACTTTCTTTCTACCTCATTCCTGATCCTTTCGACCATGTTTAGGTCCGGCACTTCTTCTTCTTCATAAAGTGCTTCAGTATCAAGGGGTTGAGTCTCAGGTGCCCCTACTTGAAAGTTGGAAGACATTCCTGTAGGGTCAATATACACCTTCCTAGCCTGGTTTGGTGCAGTGGGTTGAACCTTGTAGTGAGCCGGGGTACCTTCTGACTCTGGAATATTTTCTCCTTCTACTCGTTTCCCAAGACTTTTTGCCAGCAATGCCGTTATGTCAGATACTATTGATGTTTGTGACTGTGCAATCTGATCACTAAGGCTCCTCTGGGCCTCTTCAAGCCTTGTCTCAAGCTCTCTTTGCCCTCTTTCTAGACTGAATATTCTTTCTTCCATGAGCTTTCTTTGTAGCCGGGTAAAGTATAGATGATGAATGATTGCGGGTTAACACACTACATAGAATGCCACAATATTCATATTGTTAATATGGTTGGAAAAATAAATGCATGTACAATGATGCAAATGTTATGATGCAAATGCAAGAATGCATGCAGCAAGGTCTTGGTTCACTGGTAATCACCCTTTTGAATTACTTTTACGGGAATTAAAGGGTCTTGATTACAACAAAATTCGTGTTACAAAGTAAAGATCCCTAGTACAAAAGATCTAATTATAACACTGAGTCCTATAGATAGACTCTAGCTCTATCTCCTAACTTTCCAATTGCCTTGAGCAGCTTGAGGAACCTAGGAGCTTCTTCCATTCCGGGGCTATAAAAGGTCGGAGTGTCTCGGCCTCGATAGCTAAATCATTTACGTGTCCGGCGACCCGTTGTATGTCCACCATTAGGTTTGCGTAGTATTGGTCTCTCGTCATGTACCATTCGACGTCGCGTAATCACTTACGCCAATATGTGTCCCCTCCATTTGCAGCTTCCTCGAACACATTAATTCTTTCCTTGTAATCTTCCACAACCGCCGAGGACCCGATTCGTGCTTGTAACACATCTACTTCGTGTTCTCTTTCTTGCAGCTCCGCGAAGTTATTCCTGTGGCGGAAGTACATTCGAAGTGAGTGTTCGACTTCCGCCATCTTTTCTTTTAATTCATCATTTTGACTTTGGCTTTGCCCCAATTTTTGAACAGTGTCATCGTACAGTTTCTGCATCTCTAACAGTCTATTTCGACTACTCACGGATTTTCTTTTCCATGCGGCGACACTTTCTCTTTCATGATGAACAGCCTGTTTTCCCTTGCTGATTTCTTGTCTGAATCTTTCTCTCTCTTGATCAATGGCTTTCTTGGCGGACCGTTTTTCTTCCTCCATAGCCAAACGGTAGCTTTCAATCTCTTTCTCGATCGCTCTTTTGTTAATTTCTCGTTCTTCTTCCACCAAACGGATACCGTTCATTCTTTCTCTTTCCACAGCTATGAACTCTCCGGCTGGCCTTTTGTATTTTTGCCTGTAATAGGAGGGCATCCTTTTGATAAAGAGTATTTTTGTCACTCAAATCTGCATTTAATTTCTTTAGTTGCCTGATGATCCCATCCCGCTCGTCAACTTCTAAGCTTGCTTTATAGAGTTCGCTTCGCATGTTGGGTCCGTTGGATGTCCATTTTTTTTTAACTTCCTCGAGTTCACTTCTTAAGATATCGGCTTCGGACGGTACCACCCTTGTAAGTTCTTGAGTGACACTGTTGGTCCTTGATCGATTCGGGAATCACATTATTAATCCTCAAACGTCTCCAAAGATCGTAATCTGGGGTAGTCATGTGCTCGGTATCTCCTTCCACCCCGATCCGTAACAATGATCCCAGCCCTCATGATGGTCTGAATTTTTCCTTTGAACTCTCCTTTGAAAAGAAATTCAGTTTGGCTTAATCCCAGCGGTATTGGGAATGAACTGTCGTGATCCGAATCGCCGAGACACTAAAAGTGGAGCACAAGCGATCCCTCCATGTAATCCTAACATCATCGGCCCGGTTGAAGTCGCCACAATCAGTATAGAAAATAACTAACTTTACCGAGCCATGGGACTCTCCATGCTATGTCTTCATCTTGAATGTTCTGAAGAAACTGGTCCACATTTTTGTTTTCAAATCTTCTCGCCATTCCTTTGCTAAGTATTCTCGTAAAGGCGAAAAACCTTGGAAGGATATCCCCGCGTAACCCACGTCGGTGTCTTCCACATGTGACTCTGGATCCATACTTGTAATAGTTGTGCGCAGCCTCAAAACGTCCTTCTTCATGTTTCCGGCTAGCGTTTAAGGAAATGAAAGTCTCGACCAAGATTGTCGGGTGGTACCGGGTTTGCTTTCCGTTTCACCCGCTCAAACAAATCCGAATGGCTATGTCAATGTTCCCGAGTAGTACTGGGAAAGATCACCAAGCCATATATTCCTAAAGCGAATAAGTCCATTTTCTTGGCCTCAAATGCGGATGTGTCGATATGATGTCCCGAATACTTTCCCATGCAAAGACCGTATTATCTCCTCGGATTTGAAGGAGGCCACTAACCCAATCGTCACTCATTCCTCGCAAAGGTTTTGAGTTTAGCAGTGTAATTCCCGATTCCTTGGAGGCTTCGCGTAGATCCAATCTTCCGAATATTTTTCTGGTTAAGCAAAGCAGTGTATTCTTCTACCGTAGGCATCATGTCCCGCCCATTGAAGGTGAAGCGAAAAGGCCGGATTCGAATCGGACTATAGCTCGGGTAGGGCTGGTTAATCCGAACATATAATAGCTGTGCGATGTCGCCATAACTATCGCAAAATAAGTCTTGTAGTCTTCGGTCCCATCTTTCCCAAATGCTTTGAAGATCCCATAAGTCGTTCTGTTGAGACCGACATAGGTGTATCCAGCTATTACGCGTTCGTTAGCGGTGTCCCCTTGGATTTTTTCGGGTGACCTCGACCAATGTCCGTCGACAAATTAAGCTCTTCTTTCCTAAGACACCTTTTTTCCATGGTGAAAGACTTTCTGATCAGGCAAACCACTTGATCCAGTACCTTTATGCGATGCAAATGCAATGATGTATGAGAAAAAGAACAAAAAGCGAAAAGAAAACAAGTCAGTACCAGATAAATATGACAAAATTAAACAGAATAAACAGACAAAGCAACCCTATTTATCCCGTCTAAAACACCCAGGGTTATCCGCATGGCTCTAACAGGGTGGGTTTCTATGTTCTCTACATGCAGTGTTGGTGCTAGGAGGTACCCGAATTGTCCTTGTTGTCCTCTACTAAGAGTAGCAAGGCCCCCGATCATCACCCATTATAGGCTCCTTTCAATCGGGTTCAATTCAGGGGGACCCATTCGCTTATGCCCGTACGAAGGAACGATATCCTTACGAAAGCATAAGGTACTCGAGCCCCGAAGGTACTTGCTAGGCCCATACGGGAGAACGATATCTCCACGAAAGCATTAGTGTTTTCCCCCCACTTAAAAAGACGGGTTTATATGCCATATTTTAAATGTGTTAAAATAAACGCGCAATTATGACCGAATGTTAATTTAGTAGTCACTTTAATCCGGAATTTCCAATATTAGTAAAGCGGTAATTATTTTAAAAGCTTGACTCTCATTTTTTTTCAAAAAAACAAAAATGGTCCCCAGCGGAGTCGCAATCTGTAGCGAAGGCCCGCTAAATAAAAAAAACGATGGTTTTTGAAAGGTTTTTTTGAAAGGCGTTTGGATATAAAATATTTATTCCGTGGGGTTTACAAAAATCTTATAAAAATGGAGTCGCCACCGGCCACTTAGGTAGGCCGGACACCATAAAACCAGAGATTCAAAAAGACAGGGTTCGGGAGTCGGTTACGGATGGGGAAGGATTAGCACCCCCACACCGCCCAAAAATTGGTACTTTAATAATTACCGCTTTATTAATATGGGATTTTCTGGATCAGAGTGACGATTATTTTAAATTTCGGTCATAATTGCGAGTGTATTTTAAGGGTCCCGTTACCCGGGAATAAACGCCCAACCACTATCACTACGCTTGATACTGGCCCCGTTTACGCTCGGATAAAAGGACACCGCATTAACAATTTATATCTCGATGCGCAATCTTAATGGCAAAAATATAAAACATGGTAAAATGTTTAAGTGTAGTAAATATTGTCATAACAGAATATTAATCTAACATAGATGATATTCTAGACTAAAACATGCATATACATATTATTCTAAATAATAGATAAAAATAACTATCATATGTCAAAACAATAAGGCAGGAATAAATACATATATACGAACAAATATTTCAAAAAAGACATGCATACTGGTAATAAAACATATATCAACATATACGGGTCAACATATCAAAAAAAAGGTAAACATACTAACATGTAGCCCTAAAAATAAGAAAGCACACACACATATAAAATACAGAATACGCCATGTATGTACGAACCAATTAAAACATAACATGCTTGATATGAATAACGGATAAAAAACGAATATCATACTTGACACATATATATACATATAAACATAAAATGAGTCATATACTGGGAGACATAAAATAAAATAATATCCACATATACGATTATAATTCGAACAATAATATTTACAAAGAAAACAGGACTGAAATGAAAAGAAAAGAAAAAAAATCGTGGCATGAAATTAAAGAACAATAATATGTAATTTAGGGACGGAATTGCAAAATAGACAAAACCTATAAGGACCAGGATTGTAATTATACCAAGGGGCGGACTCAAAATGAAATATCAAAAAAACGCGGGATGGTTAAGGCGTAATTTTACCATTCGTAAACCGATTGGTGTAATTTAGGGACTAAATTGTAATCTTTTGAAAAACTAGGGGATGGGGTGTGATTATACCATGCGGCGAGACAAAAGTGAAAATATTGAAAACGGTGGGATTAAGTGTGTAATTTACCCATTTCAAAAATAATAATAACTATAAAAAGCCCGTTTTTAGACCGAAACCCATTTTCCCCTTCATTTCTTTCATTTTCGTTTTTCCGTAAGATCCTTGTTCTTCATTTTTTCTCTCAAGTGTTCTTGAGAAACCCGAATCCGCGGCCGGCCGCCCGTATTCTCTCCGCCCGCCGCCGCCGCTAACCAAGCTACTGGTAGGCTCCCAAAATACACCAAAACCTTCCTCTTGTCGTCCTCAACATGAATCCGTGGTTGGATTCAGAGGATCCCTTTATTTACCCTAGATCTAAGAAATATGAACCCAAAAATATATTTTCTTTAGACCAAAACGAAACCACAAGGGTCTTCCCCTCCCTTTGTTCACACTGTGATCTCGGCTTGTAGAAGCCGAAAGGCTTGTCACAGAGGAAGGAAGACCATGAGACAAAGCCAGTAAGACTTTACTTGTTTTTTTTTTTTATTTTGTTTTTGTGTTTCGTATATGCATGCAAAGAAAACATGTAAGAAAAAGAGACAAAAAATTACCACTGGATCGCTTTTTGATTATCTTGGTGGTTACAAGTTTCGGTTTTTACAAGCTTTCGTTTTTTTTTGTGTTACTACTCTCGCTTTTTTTGCTCGCTCCTAAAAAATTTGGCTAGCTAATCCCGTTACAACAGACCCGTTTCATATATATTATCGCCTCTGTATTTTGGTTGCAACTTGTATCTTCTTTTCCAGATCGACATTTTGCTTGTTGTCTTTGGCATAATCAACGCGGGATGAATATCGGGCGCGTGGTGGCGGTGTGGTCATTCGCAGAGGCGACGCTTTTCGGCCGTTAGATCGATCGATCTAACGGTCGAGATGGCTTGAAGAACGATCGGCCTGGATGAAGCCTCGATCTGATGAAACGGCTTCAGATTTCGCCACGTGGAGCTCCGCAGTCGAGGAGTCAGAACGCGTGGATCTTACGCGCGCGTGGGATGTTAAAGCGTCCGCGCGTGGACCACACGCGCGCGTGGCACTCGAACGGTCCATACGTGTGGAGCACGCGCCTGGCAGATATTTTTGACTTCCATTGTATCGTGGCCGTTGGATCGGATCTTGATCCAACGCCCACGCCACCGCGCACATTGTAATAGATAGGATTCAGATTTGGGCCATACGGGCCTTGTAATTGGATTTGTAATTGGACTTGGATTTTATTTATTTGGGTTTAATATATATTTAATTTTTCATTTTACTAGCCCAATAATAATAATAATAGTATACTTATAATAAAGAATACATATATACTTATATTATACGATCATTAATTAATATACTATTCTAGTATACGTACGTATAATCATATGTATAATTAACATGACATCTACATACGCTTATACCCTAGATACATACGTGACATACATACGCCCCTAATACGTATACATAGCTTATACATGCACATATCTTATATTAGTAACATTCATATAATAAATATACATGCAATATTAATATATTTAAGTAAAAATGAGTGATTACAAACCTCATATCCCTAAAAATGCAAGGGAATGAGCATAGTTCCAAATTCACCTCCCTTAGGATGTAGTGGAACGAATACACCAGTAAGTTCATCTCCTTGAGGATACAACGACATGAACACTAAGAGTCGTCTCCCTGAATTTGCAGTGGAACGGACAAAGTCATGATAGACTCATCTCCCTGAAATTGCAACAAAATAAGTATAATAACAGTTTTATCTCCTTAAGAATGCAGTGAAATGAATACACTAGCAAGTTTATCTCCCTAAAATTGCAGTGGAATAAACATAACAACATATCATGTCTCCTTAAAAATGCAATGGAATGGATCACCTGCTGTACCCTTTTAAGAGCGGAGGAGAAGATCGAAAACAGAAGACGACATACAGAGTACAACCGAACCAGGCCGGACAAAATTGGTTCTTTTAATCTTTGCTCTATTGTCGTTATACAACAATGAGCAAAGAAGAGTAACTATAATAACCAAATCTATCCGGACCTTTAAAGCCCAATAAGTCCATTACACCAGATCCATTTTTTATTAAAAATAACCTATTACAAAATTAACCCAACAATATACCCTAAAACCCATTACACCAGGCCCAAATCCATGACCCAAGCCCAAAACAACCCTAACCCTAATTACATAGAAACCCTAGTTAGCCTCCCTTCTAACCTAAACTATTAACTGTCGTCGCCACTCCTCAAGCCAAGCCACCGCCGCTACTCGCCTGGAGCCACTACCGACAGCTAGATAATCATCCCACCACTGCCCTAAACCCGCATTTAAATCCCCTACCACTACTGCTTCATCTCACTGTCACCACCGCACACGACTGATCACCACGAACCTTCATATGTCCTCCCTTTACACCTCACTCTAAACCAAATCCCCTATATAGGGATTCGAACCGACAACAAAAAAGGGAGCGAACATTTTAAAGAGAGAAAAGAGAGCAGATTCGAACACAAAAAAAATTGAAAAAAAAACTAATCGAACAAAAAAACACAAAAATGAGAGAAAGAAGAAGAAGATCGAGCAAAAAAAGCAAAGAAAGGTAAAAACATGAACCAAGAAAATGAAGAGTTTTGTTTAGATCTATGTAAATATAGAGGGATTTAAAAAAACAATCCCAGAATCGGATCTAGGATAAAAAACCATAACTGACCGACCTTTGCATGAAATCCAGCCGCCGTTCGACGCAATTCTTCATCGCTGATGAATGGCGGTATACGGCGGCGAACACGGCAGCCCTCGGCGGCTCTAGACTCCCGCAGAGGGGGGATAAGAGAAAGTTGAGAGAATGGGAAGTTTTTTTGAATTATCAAAGGAAGAATGATTTTTTTGTGTGCAGATTTGGGTATTTAAACCCTTTCCAAAATGACGTCGTTTTGGCAATGTATGACCCGCGCATCGACCCGAATAGAGGATCCGCGCATTTTTTATGAAATGGGAAAATTACAGCTTTAGCCCCTCTGCCTTTATATCCTTCATTTTTGCATTTTAATTTCTGTTTCTTTTCATTTTCGTCCTCTTTTACATTTTTTATTTCCGTTATCTACAATTATGCTATTTAGTTTCCATTTTTGTTCATTCTAGTCACTGTTATAACATTTATTCTAGTCACAATTATGCTATATATATATATGATACACCTCTACATATATATAAAGATATTTTTCTTTTTGCCTTTTTAATATAATATTTAATAGCATGTGTATATTTATGTAAAGTTATCTAATATATATAGTATAATATACATGTAAAATAAATAGTTCACATTTGTACGTGTATATATATGTAAAGTATAATATATATAAGGTATAATATCATAATAAGTATGTAAAGTATTAGTCATTTATTCTTATATATATTTATATAAAGTTTCCTAGTAATATATATATATATATATATATTTGTTATGTACGTACGTGTTTATATAATATATGTCTTTTTCATATTAACGTATTTTAAAATAATTATATAAATTTTATTTGCATATGTCATACGCATTTATATTTGGTTTTCATAAAAAATGAGGTAATACTTTTATTAGGGATGCTCATGAAAAACGTACCTCGAACGTAAAAGGTGCCGCTTTTCGTTAATCTCTAATACACAAAATACCATTTTTAGTTCGAAACTATAATTTTCAAAATAGACTCCATTCATTCGGGAATCTAACGAAAATTATACCCCGGGTGTAAGGGTGTAAATTATTTTATACAAAAAATATTCTTTTAAAATCTTTTAAGGGATCACAAATTTTAAATTAAATTCGAATTCTTAATTTCCATCATTAAGACACCAAATAATCGATCAGGTACCAGTTTTAGGCGTTGTGGGGGTGCTCACCCTTCCCCACACGTAACTGATTCCCGAACATGTTTTTCTGGTTTCACAGACTAAAGCTCATCGTTTTAATAAAATGAAACAAAGACAAGTTTAATTAAAATAGTCGGGTTTTCATGTGATCCAATCTCACCTAAATTAAAAAGATTGGTGGCGAATCTATCCAAAATATTTTTTGTAAAAACGCATCGAGCACCCCCACAGGGCAGGACCGTTGTTACAGTAAGAATATTATTTTATTCTCTTATACTTTATGATCTTTAAATGTTGTGTTATGTTTCCTCCTATTATTAGAGAGGATGATGTAGATGTTGCTATCGTTTTTAACGTTATCGAGACATGAAAGTACTTGTGTTGCTACCGTCTTCGATGTCGCCAAGGCATGGAAGCACTCCAGTTTCTTATACCATAACTACATTCTCAAAACTGTATCTGATGCACATTATGAAGTGCACAATATTATGAGAACGAGGAGAAGTTCTAGGTTATTACAGAACATGTGGGGGGAGTTGTGTTGTCCGTAAATCGCCTTTTAAATAAGGCACAAGAAAAAGGAAAAGACAACATATGGTAGAAAACATTCCTACAACTACTTAAAGTGTGTAGGTGTCTTGTCAAAGTAATGACTCCTTTACCGAAGCAAATAAAAATAAGTCCTAAAATAGTGGATTCTATTTTCATCGGTTATACTTGTCATAACAATAATGGTAATAATATTAGTGGTGAAAACGAATGAATTTCGTTATCATGGATTATCCTCCTAACATGTTTGTTTTTGTGATAATTGGTTATGTTTGTCATAGAAATGCATATTGGTTTCTTGTGCATGAATTAAAGAATCTTGAAATTCACAAGAATACGACATTATAATTAAAAATTGTCTCATTCTTTTATAATACTATGGAAGTTGGTCAAGTTCAACGAAACGAACTATAAAAACTATTGATGAAAATTGTCAAGACTTTCAACAAGAGGTTAATGTTGAGTCTCAATGACTATGAAATTTCTTGGAGGATATTCCTTAATAGCAAAGCATGTACCCACAATATGCATATATTATGATAACCAAGCAACATTTGGTAGAGCACATAACGTAATGGTAAGTCGAGACACATGCGTCGTCCGTTAGACAATTGATCTCAACTAAATTTATCTCTATTGATTTTATAAGATCAAAAGATAACACTAGAGATCCTTTAACCAAAAGGTTAAATCGCGATCAAGTTGAGAAAATATCGTAATGAATGCGACTAAAGCCCAAGGAAAACCCAACCTAGTTGACTGGAGATCCCAAGATCTAGGTTCAATAAGACAACTTGCATAAACCTTGTGGAGTCACTATGAGGTTCTTACCCCCAAGTCCATTCTTATGATGTAAACAATGACTAAAAAGTGGAAAAGGTTAAGCTACGCTTTTAATGACCATTGTGTGTTTCAATAAATTAAACAACATAAGTCACCTATGTGAGAGTGAAGTGGAGCCACTTTAAAAAGACTTTACACAAACTAAGTATGTACTTTCTTTCTTTCACAAAAAAAGAATTTTTGTTTTTTAAAATTCTACTTTTCTAAAAAATTATAATTAATATATTTAAATAACTATAATAAGATTTAACCATCGTGATATATAATGTATTTAGATAGCCTATCTCGTTATTATTAAACTAACACCTCATAAAGAGACTATTGAAGTTATTCAAAATAAGACAATTTCTTATTCAATAAGTATTTTCAATTAAATGATGTTTAGAATTTTAAAATTGTTTTAAAATTTTGAGTATTCAAACATGTCCTTTTCGAATAAAAGACTTTTAAAGTATCTTTCATGTGAAATTATTTTCTTAATTTTCTAAAATCTAAAATTTTTAAGTTTCATAGAACTAAACGATGTACCCAATCAATATAGCCTTATTTCAGACTATTCAAACCACGTGTGTTTTAAAAAACGGTTTGTCGTTTTTGCTGTTTACAATTGTTTAATTTGACCAATTTAATTAAAAAATTAATTAATAAAAGCACCCCATGTGCATATTATTATTATTATTATTATTATTATTAAGGTAAAATACACATGTATTAACTAAACTTTATGGGTATTTTTACTTTGTTCCTCGAACTTTGAAGATTTATATTACAGTCTCTAAACTTTTTTTAAAATAATTCCTATAAGGGGAGGGAATGGAAAAAATTGCTCCTAATATATATTGAACCTACAATCTAGGAGAGAGGGGACGATGTCAACTCAAAACTTTTAACCACATCTCTAGAGATTGTTGACCAGTCTCTAAACTTTTAATTTGCTTTAACTATGGTCAATGTCATTAGTTGTCATTTAAAAATGCTGACGTGACATATTAAAGTATTTTTCTAAATATATCATAAGATTCAAAATTTATAGCTGTCATTAACACTAAATTTTCAATGAACAGAGCAGTCATCGATCAATTCCAATGGTGGAAATGATCTATTTAGTCAATAGATTAACATAGTTACATTTCAAGTTGATATGATGAATAACATTGGCAGATCTAAAAAATTTAGCTTTTAGTTTTTGTTGGACTGTCGCTTCCTTTCGTCAGCGTTTTAGAGGTTGTTAAGTGGTTTCTCTTATCGAAAAGATCACCAAACTACTACTCTTCTTCTATTTCTTTTTTTTCGGTTCAAATTCGTCAGAAAACCTTCCAAAATCTTCTCAAATCCCAACCAAATCCTAATTGAAACTAAAAGCTTAAATTTTCGAATTATAACTATCAACCATCAAAATAGTTTGAAAAACTAAACTATATTAATATTCTGGCCAAATGAATCATTCACACCGTCAAGATTGATCGATGACTATTCTGGTCATCAAAAATTTGGCCTTGGTGGGGGCTAAAAATTTGGAACTAGGATTTTTTGGGAAGAAGATTTTAACATGTCACGTCAACATTTTTTAACAGTAACTAACGGTAGTGATCGTAGTGAAAAACGAATTAAAAATTTAGTAATTGTAATATAAGTTTTAAAAATTCGATGATCAAAATGAAAATACTCTAAAAGTTCAGTGATTATCAATGTATTTTACCGTTATTATTATTATTATTATTATTATTATTATTATTATAATATGGGAAAAGCTCCAACAATAAACGTCATCTTCAAAGCTCTACTTTAACTTTGGCTGCTTCATTTCTTTTTTATATATTTTGAACGATCCTTTTCATTTGTAAGAAAACGTAATATGCTCACGCCTGCTTCATTATTATTTAATTAACAAATAATAATGTTTAATTGGATAAATACCTGACACTTTTGTCTGATTAATGCACTTGTGTTCTTCCAATACACACACTTTTTGGAATTTTGCTGTGTGAGAGAGAAAATATTTCATGGGGGGAAAAATACATTTTCCTGGAAATTGCCCACCTCTACTTGGTTGAATATTGATACTTTCAAAGTCTTACCTTTCCAAGCAACCCTGTGAATATAAATAGCCCACCGAGAGTGGCCGAGGAAATCTTAACTTGAGGGCTTCAATCTTAATTCAAAACAAACAGTTGCAGCGATTCATCTTCAAACCATACAGATTGTAAAAATCTTGTTTTTATTGAATTAACAGAAGAAATGGTGAGAGCTCCTTGCTGTGACAAGATGGGGTTGAAAAAGGGTCCATGGACTCCTGAAGAAGACCAGATTTTAGTCTCATTTATTCATAAACATGGCCATGATAATTGGCGAGCCTTGCCAAAACAAGCTGGTAATTTCCATCATTTCCCTTTTCTGGGTTTCTTTTCTTCATAAACTGGTTTTCCTGTAAAAATTTTCTTTTCTGGAAAGATTATCTGATGATATTTGTTGTTGTAGGTCTTCTAAGATGCGGGAAGAGTTGCAGATTGCGGTGGATAAACTATTTAAGGCCTGATATTAAGAGGGGAAACTTCACTCTGGAAGAAGAGGAAACCATCATTCAACTCCATGAAATGTTAGGGAATAGGTATGCTCAAAAAAAGCATCATTATTTTCTTGGGTCTAATGCTTTCCTAATCCCTCTAATCTTTAAAACTTTTAAAATCTAGTCCTTTTGTTTCTAATTTCAGTATTTTTTTTTCTTATATTCAACACAACATTTCCTTTATGGAAATACTTCAAGATGAATATCTGATATACTAATGGTGTATGGCAAAAAAAGTACTAATGGTGCACAATTTTATAGATTATCAGTAAATCAGATGATACACATTATTAAGAATAAAGTTAAAGAAATTAGTTTAAAATTTTTATAATGCAAAAATGCTATCATTTAGTTTATCCACGGTCCATAGAATTATACATGATCAAATATTAATTTATATATTTTTTTAAGAAATTAGATGGTGCAAGTACTTTTTTAGCTTTTTCCTTTATGGAATAGATTGGTCTATTTTGAGGGACAAGTTGTTTGCTTCGTATTCTGTGTGTTGGTTTTGAGTACTAAAAATACTGCAAGTGGGCTGATACATCCCTTTCATTATTAATGGTTTGTGTGTGTATATATATTATTCAATTGAATTTAGTATTTAATCTTTTGATAAAATAATATAAAAAAGGCTGATATAGTTTTGGTTTTCCAAAACATTCAGGTGGTCAGCAATAGCAGCGAAATTACCCGGAAGAACAGACAATGAGATAAAAAATGTGTGGCACACTCACTTGAAGAAGAGACTCAATCAACACCAGACCAAACCAAACAACATCAAAAAGAACTCCAAGTTCAAAAACAAGACCAAATCCGAGCCGTCCGTCATAAGCCAATCGAGAGATGAGGTCCCATCATCATCGACTGAAGTTTCCTCCATTACAGACACAACTGATCAGAGTGGAGTTGACAACATCAAGGCTGAAAACATGGTGGATTCTTGGGAATGTTTCCCCGAAATCGATGAAAGTTTCTGGTCCGATAATTCGAGCACTCCGCTGTTAAACTCCGATGAATATCAGCCTCGAGTTCCTTCGTTTTCGATCGATGATGCCACGGGAGCTCATCAAAATCTTGATGATGATTCAATGGAGTTTTGGTACGAGTTGTTCATTAATGCTGGAGGTGAAGGAGATTTCATTGCACAATTCTAAAGAAAAATCACTTCATTGACTAGCCAACTCAAAAAGCAAAGTCTTTTGAGGAAGATTGTTATTTCATTCAAAGGGGAAATTATGTCGTAAATTGGAGGACTTTTGGTAGTGGAGGGCCAGACACGAGGAGGGAAGTGAAAGTTTTGACTTGGAAATAATTAGTGTACAAGGATAAAACAAATATTACCTTGTAATTATATTATTAAAAAATTATCCATGAATTAATGACAATATCCTTTAAGTAGTGACATTTAACAAGGTTAAGATTTGAAGTATATCTTATGTAATTATTTTCTATATTTGGATTATCATATTTTAGGAATAAATCTTAAATTCATATATAAAATTTGAATTAATGTGCATTTTTATATATTAATTTTGATTGATTTTAATCATATATTTGATTATTTATTTAAAATTCTACTTTTATTTAATTATACACATTTATAAAATTTTAATTGTATTCGTACTGAGTAACTTATAAATACAATAATTAAGCTTAACTAACAACCAATTGAGCTAGTGGGAGGAGATATTAAATCTCTTAAGTAATGATAAGGTTAAAATTTTAGCGTTGTGAATGGAGCAAATAAAATTAAGAGGGTTGCCTCAAAACGAGCCTTTGCAGTAGTGGATAACGTTTGTAAAATTAATAAAGTGTTGCCAAGTTAATAAAGTGTTAATGTTTGTAAAATTAAACTAAAACTATTTTTTATATACAATTGTATAAAATTAAAATTTATTTATTATATTAAATATTAAATTAAAGTTATTGTACTTTTAATATTTGTATCCCTTGAAAAATAGAACATTTTAGCTTTATTATTATATGATTATAAATAAATAGATAAAAAATAAATAAATAAGTAGATAAATAGATAATCGATGATATCACGAAGGAAGTTCAAAACTCTGCGAAACTGGAAGATTTTAGGGTGATACATCTTTAGGGTAAAGTTAAAAAATGATCTTACATAAATTTTTATTATTTTTGTAAAAATTTATGTAGAATTGGGTAATAATTTATGTAGAATCAAAATTTTGGGTGAATTTGTATAACTACATAAATTCTTATTTACTTGTCAAAAATTTGTGTAGATTTTGTTTTAAGTAAAATTTTGTATAATTATACAAATTCTTATATTATAACCTAAATTCACATTATGCTCTACATAAATATTTACAAATTTAAAAATAATTTATATAAATTTATCTTCTTTACCTTTGTTTAAAGGTGTCTTACCTTAGAAATTCCGTGCGAAAGCTGATCAAAGTTTTTATTGTTTTTAGTTGACGTGATGTGAATCAAAGTATATTATATAATTTTTTGACAAAAGAATCAAAGTAGATATTTAATTGGTCAAAATTATACCCACGTTAATGGATGTATACATTGAATATTCAAAATTATACCTACGTTTTGGATTATGCAAACGGCGCACGGGAGTAGTGGTTCATATTAATTCTCTTATTTGTAATGGTATAAAAAAATTATTTCGGGTTGTTTTATTGACAAATAGAGGTTACGAGATTTTGAAGTTTCATATTCGAGTTTTATTTTTATAAGTTATGCATTTAATTAGTTTGAATTGGGTTTAATTATTATTTTTGAGTTAAATTATTTGATAATTATTTGACTTAGTACTAATTATCAATTGATTTAATGAGATAAAGAGTTAATTTTTTTAATAAAGTCAGATGTTTGAATCTTAAAGTTATTAGTGAAACAAAATGAATTAAAAAGTCGTTTGGTGCTCACACAGAGATCTTCATGACGTTAGTTTCTAATTATGATTATGTCGATGATCATAGAAAGATAGATCCCCACTCGGTTTAATAGTTTTTGTTGATGTAATGAGTCTTGGGTAGCGGAACAATTTGCCCGATAGTTTAACTCGCTCACCGCTCCTTTTTTACCCCGTAATGCGTCTCGTTTGAGTAGAGACAAAGAGATTCAATAAAACTTCTGGATTTTAACGGTATGCTAATCTCTATGTAAGTATTTATTTATTTTTTATAATTTTGTATGAAATTTTAGTAGACTAATTATGGATGCATATTCTTCTTTCTAAATATGTTATATTTATAATATCTTTTATGAATGCATATTCTTCTTTCTAATTATGGATGCATATTCTTCTTTCTAAATATGTTATATTTATAATATCTTTCATTGTAATAAAAAAATTGAGTTATCCTACGAGTAGAGCTCTTATCAATTAAAGGTTTGATTTTTCCCATTTGTTTTGCTTGACCATTAGAGATTTAATTATCCGAAAAGTTCAACATCGTACAAATAGATTAAATAGCTGTTTAATAAGGATTTTAAATTCTCTTCAGAGTTTGTTTACCATAAGTCTACGTAAATGCTAAAAAGTTGTTGGAATATAGATGATATGGGAGACATTATCATGTGACTTTGTCCCCACCCCTGCACATTCAAGATTTTGGGCAAAACTTATATATATAATAAAAGCTAAATTTTTTTTAAAAAAAATATGGTTAATTTTATTGTAAAATTTAAAACTTTAAATTTTAGTTCTAAAATCTTAAATCAACTAATGTTATTAACTATCAATTAATGTAATATGCTATTAATTATCCGCTAATTGTCAAAAAAATCGTAGTATTTATTTATCAAGTGTATTTAGGAGTTATTAAGCTTAAATTTCTGTAAACACTTTTCTTGCGAAGATTTTCTAAGTTTGCTTCTTTGTATTATTTAAAAAAAAAATGTTCACTAGACTTTGAGTACAAGTCTAGTTGAAATGTGTAAGGTTCTCTTTCTCCTAAAAGAAAGACAAATTAGTAAATTTGCAAAATCCTTAGTGTGGTAGCTAAGATAATTGATGTAGACTCTATTGAGGGAGTTGAACCACTCTAAATCTCCTTGCAAATTTCTATTCTTTTGCAATTTGCTTTCACTAATTTTTAAATAGCCAATTCACTCCCCTAACCAATATTACATTGCTTCACTCAACAAAAAAAATAGATATTAATGTATTGAAAATATATTTTTCATCACTTCATGCATACTTATGTTTCATTATGTAAAACAACTTATATGTTATTTTTAAACATGAATTAAAAAATTTGTAGATTTTCGTAATAATAAAAGTTGTTCAACAATATGTAAATTTGTACATAAGAAAAAAAATTAAAGCTATTGCAAAAATCATACAAAAATTTTAATGAAAAAACACAAACTTGCATAGAATTTAAGAAAACTATTTAATAAAAAAATTTAGTAACTTATGTGGTAGCAGTAATTAGAACCTGATGCTTTTCCATAAAGAATTTTAAATAGATTTCAATCAGTTTAATTTTAATGTAGATACTAATTATAGATTTAACATTAAAAAATTATAAATATATTTACATTTATAAATTTGTGTATTAGATTAATTAATTGATTTCAAATAAAGTACTCTAGTGTTAACGAGTGTATACAAATGATTTTAGAGAAGAAAATGACTAAATTGATATATACATTTTTAAATATGAATGGTTAAATTTATTGAATTATCTTGAATTAAGACTAATTTGATAGAAAATATACGTTTTGAGGACTAAAATTGTCATTATAACAAGCCTTCTTAGATATCTATTTGCATTTTAACATATGAGTGACCCGATCGTAACTAAACTTTAATTGAGTGACATGTTTGTAACTTCACTAATAATTGAGTGACCTCCAATGTCATTTACCCAAAAGTAAATTTGAGATCCTTTAATTGGTCGAGTGAGGCTCACCACTTCTACTTTGTGTGGTTTCGAATCCAACATTTGCATTTAGAATTTAAATATCACTTTATTGTAACAAAAAAGTTGAAAATAAATTTGAATGAGTGTTTCTTTTTCTTATAAACATGTGTTTAATTTTTTAGAATTTAAAGACGTTAACAATTATGTTAAATTTTTTATCCACAAAAGTATAAATTTATTAGGAAAATTCATACATTAAAATAATTTTAAAAAAAATAAAATATAATAATAAGGACTGTTCCTGTTCTTCTCATTTTTAAATTCTGAAGCCTCACAAAATCTCCTTTTCTATAGCTTTGGACACCATTTATAGGGTAGGCAGACGTCACGATTAACCATGTGGATTCTTCAGTCTTTTTGCTTATGACCGGTGGCAAAATTAGAATTTTTATATAATAAGATTAGAGTGAAGTATAAAGTAAGTATGAGGATTCTCGTACTATTATAATAAGTATTGTTCATCATAAATTCTAATAAATTAAGCATAATTAATTCAAATATTTTATATAAAAATTTTATATTAACTCATTTAAAAACAGCAAACCCCGAGATATTAAGTAGGATAAATTGCACCCAAATTTTAAATGTTGCTCTACCCAATGCCCGTCCTTGCTAGTTGCTACAGTGGTCGATCTCGCGGAGATTGGTGATGGTGGCGACAACTAATGATAGCTTAGGGTGTATGGTTTCTGTTTGGGGAGGCATAACGGCTAAGGATTAGGGTTAGAGTGGTTGTTAGGGTTTATGGGTAGAGGTAGCTAGGGTTGATTTAGGGTTAGAAAAAGTTAAGGTTTAGGTTTGTTAGTGGGCTTGGGTTATGTTTAGGTAATTGGGCCGAAGGTATTGGGTAATTGGATAAATATTTGGTATTTGGGTCTGCTTGGGTACTTGGGTTATTTTGTGGATTTGAATAATATTTGGTTTAGATTTATGTTTGGGCCAAACAAACTTGGGCTTCAATACTAATCATATGTAGCTGTAAATTTAGTATGTTGTACTACAATATCTACCATATATTGATAATGACAATATAGTCATAATTACTAATTACCATAAAAAATATCAAAATTAAATATTTTTTCTTTTGAGTTTTATTATAATATGTTATATTATTTACATAGTCAATATATATATATATATACATATATATTATTTACGATAATATATTACAAATCAATAATATAAATTTTTTTAATATAGTGCAGTAATTACTATAATATATTATAATTTGTAATATATTGTGTTAGCTAATAACATTTTTTTTCTAGTAAATTATAAGGTAAACTACACTAGTAGTCACCAAATTATTGTTTCTTTCTTATTTTGATCACCACATTAAATTTTTTTGACAAAATCACCACTAATGTAACATGTTTTTCTTTCTATTTTGGTCACTGACCATTAAGTTTTAACGAAGATGTTAACATTGTATGATATAATAACAACTTTAGTCTCAAAACATATACATTTCATCAACTCGGTCCTTATTTTCTAAAGTTTAACTTATTTGTTTTTATAATTTGATCCTCTCACTTGCTTCCATTCTTCTCTATTATTTTGATCAAGAACTAGTTAACTCAATATAGAGTACTCGATTCAAATACTTAAAAGGATTCCATTAGTACTCAAAATTAGATTCCTTTCTAATCAAATTAAATTGCAGATTCCTTTCTACTCAATATAGAGTACTCTATTAATTTGGCCATTAAGTTTTAACAAAGATGTTAATATTGCATGATATAATAACAACTTTAGTCTCAAAACATATACATTCCATTAACTTGGTCCTCATTTTTTAAAGTTTAACTTATTTGTTTTTATAATTTGATCCTCTCACTTGCTTCCATTCTTCTCTATTAATTTGGTCAAAAACTAGTTAACTCAATATAGAATACTCGATTCAAATACTTAAAAGGATTCCGTTACTACTCAAAATCAGATTCCTTTCTAATCAAATTAAATTGCAGATTACAACATTATATTTTTTTGCCATATTTTGGCCAATGTTTATGACGTTTGAAAAAATTTACTACTGAGTCTATAAATTCATTTTTACCAAAGCGGTTTCAAACAAAAGCAATTTCTTGTTACTTTTTAAATTCTCAACGCCCAAACATGACCAAGCTATCTCTTTACTTGTACTTCAAGCTCTGTTTTGCTTCACTTTCTTCCCTCTAAGCTACTCAACCAACTTCCTTATTGAAACCACTCACAAACAGTGGCAGATTCAAAATATTTTTTAGGGTGCGCACAAGTCAAAATATTTTTTAGGGTGGACACGGGTCATAAAAATCTCAAAATTTTAGGGCGGGCATAAGTTATAAAATTTAAGGACTAATTCATAAAAAAATTGAAGCCAAATGCATGAATATCGAAAAGTTCAAGGTGGGCACGGACTCACCCAAAGTTATACTGGCTCCGCCACTGCTTGCAAACAGACTCCATTTTTCGATCTCTATATCTTTGAAAAGACACGTTATGTTGGGTTAACTGATTCTTGATCGAATTAATGGAGAAGAATGCAAGCAAGTGAGAGGACCAAATTATAAAAAAGTCAAAAAAATAAGTTAATTTCTAGAAAACCTCAATTACCCTTGGACTTTATTGTTGAGAATTGTTGGTTCAAGTCTAAAACTGGAAAAATTATTATACGGTCCCGGCTCACCACGTCATCTGTGGTCCCATCCACTAAAAAACAGCCAACTAATTTCTTTATTTTTCATGTTTTTTTTTCAAAGATGAATCTTCATTTTTTTGCCATATAAATAGGGAGTGAGTGGGTACATAAAAAATAATTAAGAAAGAAAAAATGACATGAGAAACAAAAATTAGTTGGCTAATTTTTATTGGATGAGGACCACGGATGACGTGGTGACTTGGAACTATGTAATAATTTCTCCTAAAACTGTGGCAAATTTTTTGAATGTAATGCTTAAAGTTTAGTCCGGGAGATTTGGTTAAGTCTACGTGTAAGGCTTGGGATTAAGACATTCATTAATTTTTGAATGTAAAGTTTTACTCTATTTTACAGAAGTTTATGGTTTATTTTTATATAATTCGATAGTAGTGGTTGCTTGTAGGTGGGTACGAACAGGTACAAGTGGGTGGTGTATGTCCAGTTGGATAGTGGGTGTGGAGATGGATTTAAAAATATACCCGCGTGAGCGGGTATGGATTTAAAAATTGTACTCGCTATGAGTGGTGAATAGGTGATAAACATAAAAATTTTAAGCGAGTGTAACTATATAAAAGAGTACCGTTTGACATCTCTACTTTTCACGAAGTAAACTTGAGTCAATAGTATGCAATTTATTATGTGTTGAAAAAATAGAATAAAATTAAGTAAAAGTTGACTAATGGCTACTACTATTATTAAACAATAATATATGTAATTTTCACGACAACCAATCAGACATAACAACGGAAATTTTCTGGAGATTATCTTTGCATAATCAATTTTATTCTACTTTTTTGTATAATTTTCTGGAACATATTAATCGACAGCTGGAGTGTTAGGTTTTGTTAGTCTAAAATTACGAAGCTTGTTAAATAAATCTCTATGTTCATGGGATATTTAGCCATTTATTTTAGTTGTTAGTGGCTTCTTTATTTTTTTCATTTTCGGTTGATATGTAAAGCTATATAATAGCCCAGCATATGTATTGAATAAACACATATGTATTGAATAAACACACATAACATTATTCTCCTCCATTTTTATTGTTCTTTATCATTCATTTTTGCTCTCTACATTTGGTATAAGCAGCCTCGGTTCTTTTCCTACTGCTTTTTTCTATGGCAACAGAGGGATTATTGGTGCAACCAGCAGTTCCAAAGTTCGATGGACATTATGATCATTGGGCGATGCTTATGGAGAACTTTCTCCGTTCAAAGAAATATTGGGGATTGGTGGAGAATGGAATTCCTGCCACGGTAGAAAGTGCTACTGATGTGCAAAAATAATACGTTGATGATCAAAAGCTCAAAGATTCGAAAGCTAAGAACTATTTGTTTCAAGCTTTATATCGTTTAATTTTAGAGACGATTCTTAAGAAGAAGACATCAAAGAGCATATGGGATTCCATGAAACAAAAGTATCAAGGCTCAACACGGGTCAATCGGGCGCACCTACAAGCTCTTCGCGCAGAATTTGAGACTTTCCGTATGAAAGTGGGAGAGTTTGTTAATGAATTTTTTGCTCGAACTCTCATCATAGTCATCGTGAGATGATGGAAGATAGTACCGTTGTTCAAAACATATTGAGATCTATGACTAGCAAGTTCAATTACGTTGTTTGTAGCATTGAGGAGTCTCCGAACACAAGTCTCCTAACCATTGATGAATTGCAAAGCAGCATGCTTGTGCATGAACAACGTATGGGATCTCATGACGAAGAAGAGCATGCTTTGTAGATCACCCATGGAGAACGATATGGTGAAAGGGCAAGAGGTCGCAGTAACTTCCAAGGGAGAGGGAGAAGAAGAGGTAGGCAACGCTTCGATAAAGCCATGATAGAATGCTACAGATGTCATAAATTGGGACATTTTCAATGAGAATGTTCAGGTAACGAGGAAAATTATGCAGAGACTCAGGAGGATATGTTATTGATGGCTTTTGTGAATCCAGAAACTACCGAGAAAAAAGATACATGGTTTCTTGATTTAGGGTGTAGCAATCATATGTGTGGTAAGAAATACCATTTCTTAGATTTTGATGTAGATTTCAAAGATACGGTTGAAAGTGAATGGAATGGTGGAGGTAATCACCGAAGTGTTCTATGTGCCAGAATTAAAGAGTAATCTGCTGAGCATAGGACAATTGCAAGAGAAGGAGCTGGCCATACTATTTCAAAATGACAGATGTAAAGTTTATCATTCAGAGAAAGGTTTAATGTGGGATACAAAATTGTCTGGGAATCGAATTTTAGACTGCATGCAGTATCTCAGTCCACAATGCTTACTTGTTTTAACACAAGTACAGAAGAAAATGTTCAACTTTGGCATCGCAGATATGGTTACTTGAGCTACAAAGGACTAAAAACACTTCAAGAAAAGAAGATGGTGAATGGGTTATCAGAATTAGTAACTCCCTCAACGTTGTGTGATGATTGCATGCTGGGAAAGCAGCAAAGGGCGTCATTTCCAAAGAAAAGCAGTTGGAGATCCACACAGATCCTTCAATTAATTCATGCGAACATTTATGGACCAATCAGACTTGCTTCAAACGGTGGAAAGAGGTATGTAATCACTTTCGTTGATGATTTTAGTAGGAAAAATTGGGTTTACTTTCTCAAAGAAAAGGTGGAGGCCTTTGCTGTATTTAAAAATTTTAAATTTCATGTTGAGAAAGAAATAGATTGTACTATCAAATGTTTACGCACTGATCGAGGAGGAGAGTTTACGTCACAATAATTCAAAAATTTCTGTGATGATCACGGCATTCAGAGACAATTGACAGCTGCATATACACCGCAACAAAACGAAGTCACGGAACGTAAAAATAGAAAAATCATGAATATGGTTCGCAACATGCTTTCAGGAAAGAAATTACCCAAATCCTTCTGGCCTGAAGCAGTCAATTGGACAATACATGTTCTAAACCGGAGTCCAACTCTTGTAGTTAAGGATAGAACCCTAGAAGAAGCTTGGAGTGGAGTCAAACCTTCAGTTAAGTATTTTCGTGTTTTTGGTTGCATTTCTCATGTTCATGTATCTAATGAGGAAAGAACTAAATTAGATGATAAAAGCTTACGATGTGTACTGCTAGGCGTTAGTGACGAGTCAAAAGCTTATAGACTTTATGATCCTAATTCACAGAAAATTATAATCAGTAAAGATGTTGTATTTGAAGAAAACAAGTTCTTGGATTGGGATCAAAATACCAGAAATCAATTGATTGTGATTTAGAATGGGATGACGATGATGATGTGACTGAAACAGAGCTACAAGAAGAGAAAAGTGGACCTGAAGAAGATGTTGCTGTAGAAGATCGTCATTCCTTGGATTCTTTGATTGAAGATGACAACTCCAACACAGACGGAGGACGGAATAGGCGACCACCAGGCTAGATGCGAGATTATGTGACCGGAGAAGAGCCTTCTGAAGAAGATAACAAAGCTTACTTGATCATCTCTGGAATAGATGATCCTATGCATTTTAAAGATGTTAAAAGTGAGAAATGGAGGAGAGCAATGGATGAGGAAATGGAAGCGATTGAAAGAAATAACACATGGGAATTGACCGAATTACCTCAAAGAGCAAAAAAGGTAGGAGTCAAATGGGTTTACAAGACTAAATTTGATGAAAAAGGCGAGGTTAAAAAATACAAAGCAAGGCTTGTCGTGAAAGGGTATGCGCAACAACATGGGGTAGACTACACTGAAGTCTTTGCACCTGTTGCACGGATGGAAACGGTTCGACTGGTTGTAGCATTTGCGGCACAAAGAGGTGGACAATCCATCAACTAGATGCCAAGTCTGCTTTTCTACATGGTGAACTAAATGAGACTGTTTTTGTGGAGCAACCAAACGGTTATATCCATAAAGGAAGTGAGCATAAGGTTTATGTGCTAAAGAATGTGCTTTATGGGCTTAAGCAAGCACCTCACGCGTGGTACAGTCGAATAGAAGCTTACTTCAACCAAGAGAGCTTCGAGAATTACATTTATGAGCATACTTTGTTCATCAAAAAACGACATGATAAACTGGCAATTGTTAGTGTCTATGTTGATGATCTTCTTGTTACCGGTAATGATGACATGATGATTAATGAATTTAAGGATTCTATGAAACATGAATTTGATATGACAGATCTTGGCAGGATGCGATATTTCCTTGGTCTTGAAGTTCTTCAAGAAACTAATGGCATATATATCAGTCAATGTAAGTATGCATTAGAGGTGTTGAAGCGATTTGGAATGGATAAAAGGAATCCAGTACAAAATCCAATTGTCCCCAGATTTAAACTTGTAACAGATGAAGGAGGAGTTAAAGTAGATAATACTTTTTATAAACAAGTCATGGGTAGTCTTATGTATCTTACGGCAACACGACCTGACATGATGTTTGTTGTAAGTCTTTTAAGCTGATATATGGAAAATCCTACTGAGATGCCTTTACAAGTGGCAAAACGGGCTTTAAGATATTTGAAGGGTACAACTGAATTTGGGATCTTCTACAAAAAGAGAGGAGATGAACAACTTGTTGCATACACAAACAGGGATTATGCTGGAGACATGGAAGATAGGAAGAGCACTTCAGGATATGTATTTCTTTCATGAGTTTATCTTCAACGGAGGCTAAATACATTGCTGTTGCTTTATGTGCATGTCAAGCAATATGGTTGAGAAGGGTATTAGCAAAGTTGGATCAGAATCAAAAAGAAACTGGTACAATTTTCTGTGACAATAGTTTAGTCATTAAGCTCTCAAAAAATCCAGTAATGCATGGTCGCACTAAACATATAGATTTGCGTTTTTATTTTCTTCGAGAATTGACAAAAAATGGAAGCATAGAGTTGGTGCATTGTGGTTTGAAAGATCAATTGGCAGATGTGATGACTAAACCTCTCAAGGTGGATCAATTTTTAAATTTAAGAAAGCTTTTAGGAGTGTGTTCTGTTACTAATATAAACTGAATGTTTGTAGACTTTTCAGTTTAAGGGAGGAAATGCTAAACTTTGTTAGTCTAAAATTAGGAAACTTGTTAAATAAATCCCTATGTTCATGGGATATTTAGCCATTTATTTTAGTTGTTAGTGGCTCCTTTATTTTCTTATTTTCGGTTGATATGTAAGGCTATATAATAGCTCAGTATATATATTAAATAGACACACACAGCATTATTCTCCTTCATTTTTCTATTGTTCTTTATCATTTATTTTTGCTCTCTACACGGAGATCATATTCGAGTTAAGACAAGCCGTCCAACAGCATTTGTACCCTGCCAGAATTTTTTTTTGAACCGGGTACCCTGCCAGATTCAGACTTTGATGAATTGATTAATTAAAAAGAATGTAGATTAGGTAATGACGACAGATTTATGAGAAATGAGTCAGACTCAACCCTTACATAAAGTCACAAATGCATATATTGTAGTAACGAATAATCCAACGAGGCCACAAATCCTAATTATCCAAGCAGAGAGAGCAGTCAACCCTAATTATCAACTAATATTAGATGCAATAGTAAGGTACATTGCACTTATAAGAAAAGAATTTGAATTCAAACCTTAGAGACGATATTATTAGGAGGAAGAGCCACGAATCCCAAACAGGAACTATAAAAAAAACATATGCAATGGTAGATATGTTCAAAATAAAAGTGTATATGAGTGAAAATAAAAGTGTTCATGTATCGAAGCATAATCGTTTTATGTTTACTTATTGTATACATAAATCATTATATTTTGTGAATATGAAATTAGTTATATAATTTTATTAATTATATATGAATGAAAATAAAAGTGTTCATGTATTGAGCCAAGTTGAGTTCGTGTAGTGTTTATGCATACTACTATCATATTTCATGTTGATTTATTTTTCTTTCATTATATATATAAGACCACTTGGAGGGAAGCAATTTTCGTTTGGTTTCCAAAAAGGTTCATCCTATGCAACAAACAAGTTTAATGCGCAGGCAATGACTTTAACTTTTCTCTAGGATATGAAGAAAGTGAGAAAAAAAAATGAACATATTGATGAAGAAAGTGTTCAACGTGCGATGATGTGTTAAATAATATTCCTTTCAGAAATGAACCAAGTTCATGCCTTGGCCTTGTGGTTGGGCGTTGAGGCATCCTACGCATCATCCTGGGTTTGACTCCTTTAATAGATAAATTTTAGTTTGTTCATCTTAAATTATCATCTTATTGGACAGAAATAATTTAGCAAAATATTATACAAAATTAATTTTAAAAAATTATGTGTGTCCTTATACCATGTCAACACTATTGTCATCTTCACACATTGACTATTAGTCAACTAATGTTTTTATCTATAAAAGATTCATTTAAAACATTGAGGGCTAAACTATTTCAAAAAATAATATTGGACTATTCAATAAAATATTAAGAACATATTTTGACATTATATTTTTCTTTAATAAAAATTTAAAATGTAAAGAACCTAACATATTTTTTAATGTTTACATTATAATACTGTATATTGTTATAAATTTAACTTTAGAGCCATTGGGGGTGGGGGTTAGAGTGTCGACGGAGATGGGAGGCTCTAAGTGAAATGTGCAGAGCTTTTTTTTTTGTCTTGAAAATCCCAAGTTTTTGAGGTAGAAGATCATGGGTCCCCTAGTCTCGACATTGTAGTGTGAGCAACGTGTTATTATTAAACTTAATATTTTATATCAACAGTTGGTGCAATAAATGTAAATTAAACATATCTCTTATTTTTAAATTTTTTTCCAAATTAACTAAAGAATCAAACCAAAAATAACAAGACATTAAATCAAAATTATTAAAAATTTTAGTTAAATCTCCAAAAAAAAATTAAAAACTTTAGTTTAAGCCTTTAATTCTTAAAAAAAAAATACGTTCCCAAGTTCTTTCTTACTCAAGTTTTGTCACCGTATAGGAGGACCTTAACATGGGTCCCCTTGGTTTCAACATTGTGGTGTAAACCGCCTTCTATCATCAAACCAAACATTATATCTTATATCAACAACTGGTCCGCTGGACGTGAATCGAACATGCCTCTCCCTTTTAAGAATTTTCCCTAAACCAGCCAAAGAATGAAACCCAAAATAACAACTCAGACATCAATTTTTCCAATGTCATGGCGAAGCAGACAACAAACCGGTGAGAGTTGTAGCGATGTCCCTCTCGCTAAAAAATGTGTTTTTATTTTGAAAATGATGTCTTTCGTGGATTTTAGAAAAATCGTATTTTATTTAAAAATAGAGTCGCCACCGGCCACTCAAGGTGGACCGGACACCGTAAAAATAAGAGATTTCAAAATGTCGGGTTCGGGAGTCGGTTACGGATGGGGAAGGATTAGCACCCCACACCGCCCAAAATTAGTACTTTAATAACTACTACTTTATTAATCTTAAACTTTCCGGATTAAAGTGACGATTAAACTAAAATTTGGTTATAAGTGCGGGTAAATTTTAAAAGCCCCGTTATCCGAGAGTAAACGCCCAACCATCATCATTACGCCTGATACTGGCCCCGTTTACGCTCGGATAAAAGGGCACCGCATTGGCATTTTATATTCCATTATGCAATCTTAGAAAATAAAACATAAAACATACAATTTACATTGACATGATATTAAAACATAAAATATGAATATTACAAAATAAATAAAAAATAAACACATCATAATAACAACAAAGTATGGGCATTAACAAAAACAAACTTTCAAAACTAAATTAATTAATCCTAGCATGCTTGAACCTATAAAATCACAAATGCCACAAATGCATGACATGCACAAAATGATGCTAAACTAATAAACCAAAGTAACATACTAGCATAAAAACTTAACACTTGACATATGACACAAATTACATGCATGATACTAAAAAACATAAACACATGAATTTTACAAAATTAAATAAAAATAATAAAGTACATAAAAACATAACATAACATAACATAACATAAAGAAATAAAAACAAAGATGAACACGAACAAGAAAGAAACATACCTCTAAAACTAAAATAATTAATTCCAACATGCTTAAACACATTAAGACACCAATATAATATACATGACATGCATGAAATGTAATGCTAAACTAACATAACAACATGTTAACATAAAAAACTAATACTTATCTTCCATCATATAACATAATTTACACCCACAACCTAACATGACATTCAAATATGATAAATAATACCACACTAACATATAACCTAAAAACAAGATGAACATAAAATACATACTAATCATATCAAATACAAAGATGTACATACATACCAAACATAAAAAATAAATAAAAGCCATGAACAAACACATATCATGATAAAAAAACATATTTAGATGAAAAGAGGATTGAAAAACAAATATTAAACAACCACCAATAATTAATCTAAATGCATTCTAACAACATATAGAGACACGTGAACATAAAAATATATAAGACTTAAGAACGAAAAATACATAAAAAATTACTAATAAAACATCACTTCTATTGGATCATAAAAAAATTATACCACAAACATACACCAAAACTAAAAAAATATGAGTCCTTCCCTTTTTTTTTGCTACTGCCGAGAGCTCTCCTCTCAAATTCTCAATCTGCCGTTCCTTTCAATTGTCTCCCAATTTTTTTCACTCTGTCGTCCCCCCTTTCAATGCTCAATTTGTGGTCTCCTTAAAATGGATCATAGGGGAGGGGAAATAATGAGGTGAGGTTGAGTGTGGGGAAGCCTGCCATGGGCATGGGTGAGGCGTGGGAAAGTATGGGTGAGGTGTGGCATGGGTGGCAGGGTGACAGAGCATGGGGTACAAGTATGGGAGGGGTGTTTGATTGGCAGGGTATGGGCGATATGCCCTTTTCCTTTTTTTATTTTAAATTTGGTTTAAATAGGGTAAGTGATTCGAATATAATTTAGGGCTCGGACAAAAAATGAGTATTACAAGAGTGAGCAAATCAAATTACCCAAAATGTCATATTACACGAGAGCTCAGGGTTAATAAGAACAACATGCAAATTGCAAGGTAAGAAACTAGACCCGACAAAACTTGACTCGAGACCCGAACTTGATCCGAAACTCGAAATAAATCGAAGCGAACCGGAACTGAACCGAATTTTTGTTGAATTGAAAATGGGCCCGAACCGATTTTCAACCGAATCGAATGGACCCGAACCGAAATCAACCTAAACCGAAGGTAATCCGAATAAAAAATATTAAAATAAATAAAGAAAGATAAGATGTGAACTATCGCACAACTCACCAAAATGTCAAATATTCACGCTATATAATGTCATATAAGGGTGGAAAAACCCTAACTTGGCCTGAAAATCTGACTAAAACCGATCGATCTCCCATTGACCCGATATTATCCTGATCCGAAATCAACTGACCCGATGTTAACCGAACCGAAAGTCAACCGAAAATCAACAGACCTGGCCCGATACTCAAACTGAAATCATCATAGACCCAAACTAAAACAATATTGACCCGAACCAAATTTAAACCGAATATAATCAGACCCGAAATAATCTAAACCGAACGACTTGTTTGCCACCTCTATAAGAAACCTCCATTTTCTCTTTCTGGTCAATGGAGAAGGAGTGAGCATGGGTCGCTAATGATGAGCATATCCCACTACCTATCAATACAAAGGATGATTCTATTCCTTTACACATCCAACTTAAAACCATTTTTTTTCTTTTGTTCAAACTTAAAACCATTCTTTTCCTTTTGTTCAAACTTAAAACCAATTCTTATCAGATGGAAATACCAAACTTAAATATAAAAAAACAAACAATTTAATATCTGTTTAACTATTTTATAAAATCTAAATTGAACTTATATTCTTAAATTTGTTTAGTTTTGGTCCATTCTTTGTACATGTCATTGTCCGGATTCCGTAGCATCACAAATGTCACAATACAACCCTTTGCTTAGTCCAAAAGTCAGTGAACAAAGCCTCGTGTGCATACTGTTTTCCCCACACAACTTTATCAGATTTGTTTGGTCCACCCACTTGCCCTTACTTGCCCGTAATCACCTCCCACCAAAATTGCTTCACAATGGTCTGTAAAATTATTGATGTGATTTGTCTCCTCTACTCCCATTTGGTAGCAACAATACATCATTATCATCTCATCTATAGTGCCTTCCAAGCAATCCCATCTAATAAAAAATATTACTGTTTAACTTATATAATTCGAGTTTTAAACAGTTTTAATTATTTTAATTTTATCTAATTTCAAGTCCAAATTAATTTAGATTATTTATAGTTTAAGTCAATTCAAACAATAGTTGGCCTGATAAAATTATTGTATTTTTATAATCATTAGTATTTAGTCTATTAAATTACTAATTTAGATCGGATATTGTAGAGACTTATTAAGAGAGCAACCTTCTCAACTTAATTTGCTTTGTTCACATGCTAAGATTTGTACCTTAATCTTACTTAAAAGACTTAACGTCTTGATAAAATTATTGTGTATTGATACTAAATACTTATCAAGGTCCAAACCTCGAAATTCATAATATTAAAAAAATTGTATCTAACCAACAACCAATGGCCTAGCGGAATGAAATAAATTGGTTAGGGAAAATCACCCATACCGAACATTTATAATATCTAATCTGAATTAATCAACTAAATATTAGATATAGGTGATGGTAAAAATATATATATCTAAATTAACGTGCCTACTTTAGAGGTATGGAAGTCTAGCCAACTCCCAAAAACGAAAAATAAAAAATCCAAATCATACAGCAATAAAAAAAACCAGAATTGGGTCCCTCGATTTCCATGCTTTGTCTTATGTTTTCCTTTTAGGTAAAATGGGTTTGGAATTTTGTTGAATGAAATTATTGTGGAACTCATGAGTTGTGAAGCCATTTTCAAGCTTTAGTAGCTCATCGAATCTTTTGCACGTTAGCATGCAGTACCTTGACTTTTCATGACTCCAAGGTAGCATCCCTTGCCTTAACCATATGTGGCGAAAATACCAAGCAATTTCCAAACCCAAACTCATTGATAGTCACACCTTCTGATCAAGTCGGTAGATATTTCAATTAAAACCTTCAAATTTTCACCAAGCTTATCAATTTATATTCTAAAAAAGGAATTTCTTGTTGACCCTTTTTTCTTTTTATTTATTGCTTTAATTCTAATAGATATATTTTCCTATTTTATAATTTGTATTTTAGTATTGGAAGGGTATTGGTATTCCATTTATAATTTATAATGTCTTTTTTTTGGCAAAACATAATTTATAATGTCTTTAGTTGATACTAATTACGAATTTGATCTCTTGGTAACTTTTAATGTAAGTTAGAAGGCGTCAAGTTAGTAATCAAAGAAATTAATATATGACACAATTATATTTAATATTTATTTGAACAATTTATTGATTATTAATATTATTATTTTAATTGTAATAAAGATTTATTTTTGTACAGAGTGAAAGCTAAAAATTCATTATAACATTTCTATCAATATAATAATTATAATTTTTTTTATTTTTTAAATTAAAATACTTCAAATTTTATTTATTATTGAATAATAATAGTTTTTTTAAAAATAATATTAAGTAATTTTTATGAAAAATAATACATAGTACTAATTATATTAATAATGTATTAGTCTCTCTCCCATGAAATTTGTCATTTATTGACTTTTTTGGTTATTTTTTTAACTTTGACTCATAATTATTTAAAATTTATTATTGATAAAAATATAAAAAGTATATTTTAAAAACCTCTAATTAAGTAGTTTTTAAATATATGCTTTATAAAAAATTAAATTATTTAAAATATTTAATATAGTTATAGTCAAAGTTTAAAAATTTTAAGTTTTAAGAAGTCAATAAAGGACAATCTTCGTGGGACAGAGAGAATATATTTTATGGAAATATAAATATAACATTATAGTATAACTTAGTATATTATTATAATATCAAAAATTATAATTTTTGAAATAAGAATAGTATATTATATTATTAAAAATGATTAGTAAGTATACTTTAAATAGTTAATTTATTAATGAATGTATGATTTTATTCAAGCATCTAATCATATAAATTATTAAAAGGATTTCATTAAAAGTTTCTCTAAGCTTAAATGTAGAAAAAGAATACTCGTTTTAATAACTGAACACAAGACAAAACGCCAATATTCTACAACACCCGTGTCTCTCATTCTTCCAATTCGACAACATTACCCATACCGAAAGTAACCCAATCAGAATCCTGCCCTGAAGTAGTACAACCCCACCACACCAATCGCACACACAATGTAAATTCAGTTCCACACCTGCAGCCAAGACGACCTATCAATACCCCTTTCCGCATCAACCGAACAACGAAAAACCAAGAAAATAATTTCCGTATAAATTACATGAAACGAATAGACACTAAATTAACTTGTGTATACATTCATATGATATTCGATATTTCTAACAAAGAAAATTAATATTCTAATCTAACCTAACATTTTAGCATGTCGTTTTCAAAATAAACAATTTTTTATCATAAAAAATATAGTATTTATTAACACTCTTGAAAATAATAAAAGTATAAATAAATAAATAAATTTAAACTAGGCATGTAAACGAATATGAATGAGGGTATGTTCATGTTTGTTCGTTTAATTTTAATCAAAAAATGAACGTAAACGAACAACTAACCGACCATAATTTATTGTATGTGTTCATTTATTAAGAAATATAGCTTGTTCGTATTCCTTCATGTTCGTTCGTTAAAATGATAAACGAACGTAAACAAACGAACATAAAAGGACATAAATAAATAAATTTATTTTTAATAAATATAATAATTTTGTTGTGAAAAATAATAAATATAAATAGATATTTGTAAATTTAAACAAACACAAACGAATGAACATAAATGAACGGATTATCGAATGTTCACGACCGTAAATGAACGAATGAACCTTTTGTTCGTATTCATTTAGTTAATTAAATGACCAGAAAATCTTGTTTATGTTCGTTCGTTTAATAAATAAACAAACTTTTCGTCGAACAATTCACAAACGATTCATTAAATGTTTGGTTCGTTCCCGACACTATTTTAAACTGGCAAGGTACAAAATAAACCTTGTAAAGTATTTTGTTAATTAATTGTTCTTGTAATCTAGAAAGGGGTAAACACGGTAATTAAAACAAAAATTTTGAATGTTGTACAAGAAAAATTATTAAATAGATCCGGTTTACTACGTTTATAGTCTATCCAATAACATTCACTAATTATAGTATAACTTTTAAATAATTATCTACTTTTTAATTAAATGCAAAAAAAGTAAAAATTTATTTTAAAAAAATGAAATAGAAAATTTCATAAGATAAACTGTAAATGGCGTAGTAGGACCGCTCTAATAATTTTTCGTCTGCAGAGAGTGTATTCTATTTCCAAAAAATCCAATCCCTAATAAATCCCAACTATATGATCCAACTGCCCAGCCGAAACCAACTCCCAAGTACACACGGTGTACGGAGATCCCACCGTACAACTGAATAAGGGCAATCTCGTAATTAAACCAACGGCCAATTCTACAACGAATCGAATATTCCCCTACACATTCCTCAAACCCTCTATTTATAACAATACAAGAGCAGAACCGGAAACCTGAAACTGAAAGGAAGCAATGACTGAAGCATTGAAGAAAAACTACGATGTTCGCGAAGAGATCGGACAGGGAAGATTCGGCGTCGTTTTCAGGTGCGTTTCTCTGATCTCCGGCGATTCTTTCGCCGTTAAATCCATCGATAAACGGAGAATCTCCGCCGGCGATTCGCTTGATTCACAGTGCCTCTACAACGAGCCCAAGATTCTCACTCTGGTCTCGCCTCACCCCAACATAATCCACCTCCACGATCTCTACGAAGACGATTCTCATCTCCACATGGTGCTCGATCTCTGCCCCCCTTCTAAAGACCTCTTCAATCTCATCGTCGACGACGGCCCGATCCCTGAGGCCCGAGCCCGGCCCATCTTCACCCAACTCGTTCAAGCCCTCGTCCACATTCAGGGCCTCGGCGTCGTCCACCGCGATATCAAGCCGGAGAACGTCCTGTTCGATTCGAGAGATTCCGTTAAGCTAACGGATTTCGGTTCGGCCGACTTGGTGGCGATGGAGCCGATGAGAGGGGTGGTGGGGACGCCGTATTACGTGGCGCCAGAGATTTTGGCCGGGAGGGAATACGGGGAGAAAGTCGACGTCTGGAGCTGCGGCGTCGTTTTGTATATAATGCTGGCAGGGTATCCGCCGTTTTACGGGGAGACGGCGGGGGAGATTTTCGAGGCCGTTATGAGGGGAAATCTGAGGTTTCCCGTGACGGATTTCCGGTCGGTTTCGCGGGGCGTGAAAGATCTGTTGAGAAAAATGCTGTGTAAAGATGTTTCTAGAAGATTGTCCGCGGAGCAAGTTTTAAGTAAGCCAATTCTGATATTAATTATTTAATCATTATTACTTTAAAAAAACCCAGTTTTGATTTGATCTTAAATTGAGATTTACAGGACACCCATGGATAACAAGTGGACTGGAGGCTGAATTTTGAAGTTTTCTTCTGGAAACTGCTCCGATATTTTGTATAAAAAGTGTTTCTTTCCCTCCCTCCCCCCCCCGGCCTTTTTCTATAGAGATGATGTTGGTATGAAAAGCTGTTTTTTTTTTTTCTGAGCTTGGGAAGAGTGTGTAAAAAAATGAGAGTTCCTATTTGAGTGAAACTGGGATTGTTTTTTCCCTTTAATATAAATAAAAGATAGTATATCCAATGACAAAAAGCTTTGTAGTATTCAATTCTTTTTTTACATCTGTAAGTTACTTCTTAATCTCTAATTTGTTTGTTATTTGTTAATTTTCCACATAATTATTATGAGTGATTTGTTTGACTTGAACTGTGAATCTGAATTGAAGAACTATTTTCTTAATAAATTCAGTTTTTAAGTAAACGGGAGTTGTGTGAAAATGAAAAAAAATAAAGAATTTTAAGATTTTAAACCAATTTTTTTTTACCTAAAATATAGAAAGTATAAAACAGTTTATTAATTTTTTAAAAAATAATTATAGGTATAGAATTAACAAAACATTTAATTTATTCATCAATCAAATGCGATTTCCTTTCCTTTTTAAATTTAAGCAACTCTTTTTATTAAATAGTGAAGTACTACATTTCCATGCCGGTATTTGAACTCGCACAAGGTAAAACAAGATGAACATTTTTAACCACTAGATCAACTAGTAGATCTCAATTAAATGCATTTTCTAACATATAGTTAAAACATTTTAACTTTTAAAAATATTTTTTGAAAATAATGTTACAAATCACAAATTTCCATAATTCTTTTACAATATTTTTATAAAAATACATTCTTGTTTTAAACAATAGTAGAAAATTAAATTTAAACAGCGTGTAAAATTTCATGTCATGGGGTCCATAATCTAAGTATATTATTAATATCCGTGGTAAAAATAATAAAATTGATATTATGAAAAATTAAGTAGAAATTTGAAGACATCTGTGGAGAACTTTAAACCACTTGGTAAAAGAGAAAAAAGAAAAGCTCTTCAATTGTACAGTTGAGAAGAAAAGGTTTTTGTGAGTGACGGATCTACAAGATCACCTAAGGGGTTAAGGGAGCAATTGTACTCTCGTTTTGGGAGAAATCTTTTAGTGTTAATTTATAAAATATAATTTAGTGTGTAAAGAAAAATATAAAAATTTGTATATCCATTTAAAATATATTTTTTAATTTTAATTTTTAATTTTTGATCCATCACTGATTTTAGACAGAGTACAGAAAATTTGAAAGAATATGGAGAGGTCCCTATTGGAGTAGTAAAAAAAGGAAATGAAAAGCTATTTTTTTATATAAAAAAAAACTTTATTAAGAAGAAGTTGAGGAGTTCCCATCAATCTCCATCCATCACGACGTTTGTCTCATGCGCTTGAATTGAAACAATGGAAAGTGAAACACAAAAAACCTCTGATATCCTCTTCAAATTTTAATTTTTATTATAAAATAATTATTGTACCATTAATTATCGATAACTAGAAGACATAATAATTCTAAAAATTTATATAATAACATATTTAATCGTTAATTTTTACATATTTAATCAATTTAGATATTAATAACGAAGGTTAAATTAGGAATAACTTGATTAAATGTGTCAATATAGAAGATTAAATGTTATAATATTTAATTTTTTGTAACTGTCATGTCACCACAATTAACGGTTCAATGACGATTTGTAACAAAAATTAAAGTTTAATGCTCATTATGTAACTTTTGAAAGTTTGATGATCATTTTATATTTTTGGAGATAATTTAGTGCAATTTGTGTACTTTACCCAATATTAAAGCCAACTTACTTATACTATACTATATAATTCGCATTTTAAGTTCAATTATACTCTCCCCTTTCATATTATTTTAATTCCTTTTAATTGTTTTTAAATGTGCTCTGGTCATATTTTAATTCATCTCACATTTTATATTTTACTATTAATGAATTCTAGCTTTTAGTTTACAGAAAAAATGTATTCTCGGTATGTTCGGAATTGTTTTATTTAAAATAGGTCTAAGGGTGATTTATATCTTAAATTTTAAAAAAGTCAATTAAACCCCTATTATTTTACACTCATTTAAGCTTATCTACTTTAGATTTTTTTTAAATATAATAGATTTAACAATTAACCTTGGTCAAATGAGTGAATCGATGAAATTTTAGAGTATATAAGCTTAATTAGATGCAAAAAAACTCCAGAGCTTAATTAATTTTTTTAAAAAAATTCATGAGTATAATTGGTATTTTACAAAAATTAAGGGGCTTAAGGCACCCTTAAACCAATAGAATATTATAAATATATATAATTCTTACGTTTATATAATTTGTGTTATATATATACATATATATAGATATTTGTAAATTTATTTAGAATTTAAGTTTATTTTTATTTTATTTTACGTATGTTTCTCGTGTATTTTTTTATCATGTCTCAAATCATTCTTATATTGTGCATATTTTTTTAAAAATAATTTGTTTTTATATTTACAATATATACGCTCATAAATGAATAATTTTGTTATTTCATATAAAAAGTATAAACATACATACATATATATATATATTTATGAAAGTTTCATAAAATCAATTTTTAAACTTTACAAATAATATTAAATAAGATTTTATCATTATAGTATTAAATAAGTTACAAATAATATACAATAAGAATATACAATTATTTTCAAAAAAAATTACAATCAAGTTAGCATTACTGACTAGTAAAATAAAGGGTAAACTACAAGTTTGATCACATTTGTTTACATTTTATTTTATTTTGATTATCGAAATTGAAAAAAAATGTTTAAGTCATCTACGTCATATATTGATTTGTTACAATTTAGTCATTGAATTATTAACTTCTGTTACATCGAAGACATGACACATTAATAAAAATAATTAATTTTTAATTTGACCCCTAAACATTAAATAAAATATCAATTTAATACTTTCTATACTATTTTAACTAAGATTTTATATGAATCTTAACCACCATCTTTGGATCCATCGAATATAAGGAGCCACTTCAGTTTTCCCTTATTTTCCAGACATTAGTTGTCTATAAGTTTGGTTATTCTCAAGATTCTTTACTTTTCATTCCTTCGAAGGTAAACTAAATTTATTTGTAAATCTACTCAAAAATAAGGAGGCCCTCAAGTATCCAATTTTTCCTTTCTTTTAATGATATAAAGGGTGCAGGATACATGAAGTTTATTGCTGAAACAGGTATTGAAGATAGAGAAAAAAAAACTATTCTTTTTGGCGGTGCGAAACTACAAAATTTTAGGAGGTGCACAGGGACGGAACTAGGATAAAATGTCAAGAGGGGACAAATTATTAAATTTTAAAAATATAATGATTTATTAAGTATTTAAATTCAAAATTGAAGGGCAAAGCCAAATTTATCCAATACTTAAATTATAGGGACTTAAATTATCATTAGACCAAAAAAATTAAAGGGACCAAATTAAAATTTTAGATATTTTAATTAACAATATTAAAAATATATATAATTTTTAATATGAATTTCTAAATATGAGGGAGACCAACTTAAAATTTTCAAAAAATAATAAAGGACTTATTATGTATTTTTTAAAATCTTGAGGGGCCAAAACCCCTTACGCATAGCTTATGCTCCAAAGCTGTAAAATTAAATTGTCAATAAAAAATTAAAAAAAACATATATAAACTATAAGAGAATTTAAAATTTTTAGAGGGTGCGACTGACAACAACCCTTGAGTCCATCTATTGTTAAGGGAATCAGTCCATAAACCATGCAAGCTATCCAGGTGGATCATGTAAGGTGAAGATCCAACACTAATCCTATAGGCTACAACAATTGTGTTTTGTTTCAGGGTGTGTCATTGTCATTGTCAAATGTTCTACTAATAATAATACCCTCTCAACACTCTTTAGCGTCCTGTTGGGTTATAGATGTGATTGTAGATGTTATAGACATTGCATTATATTTGTTACAGATGTGATTTGTTTCTTAAAGATAATAATATTTTTAAATTGTGAATGCAGTTCACGACGACCTTAAAACCGTTATGCTGCGTCTCTTGCATTGTATTGCTACCACAATTTAATGACGTAATTATGTAAATTAGGGAAAACATATGTTGAATCGCTAAAAGCAATTGGTTTGGAATAAACAGAAAAGGCATCAGAAACAGGTGACTGGTCTTACATATTCATGTATGGTTCGACTGGAGGGGGTGACCAAGGAGGTGGCATCAATGAATCCAAAGATGGTGGTTAGAATTTAGATATAATGTAGTTAAAATATCGTAAAAAGTATTAAATTAATATTATAATTTAGGTACCTGATTTGACAAAAAAATAATTTTAGGTACCTAATTTAGAAAAGGATATAGTTTAAGGGGTTTCTTAGTAATGAAACATTTTTTTAATTCATTATTGTTTTGGCATTAATTTAGCTTTAGTAATGGTGCAGATATATACGTGACCCAAACTTTCCCCTCTCTAATATATGCATTTGAGCCATGGCCCCTAAAGCATACAGAATTGAGCCTCAAGACTGAATTGGCAAAATGCCTTTTTCCCCTCGTTTCCCTTTTTTTGAACAAATCCCCCCCCCCCTTAAATATATATAGAAATGAAGTTGGATAATTTTCTACGAGAACTTGGAAAATTAAAACATTACATGAAATATATGAATGTATCAATAAATAAAATGAATGATTAGCGTGTCAAATTTTATATAGATATATCATATATTAAATACGATTATGATATGAAAATACAAATATACACATTATAATGTCTTAAAGAATTTACTAACATTTTTTCTTCTATAATTATCTTTAAAATATTAAATTTAGAGGGAAAAATATTACAATGAAATTTTGGTAATCATTTACATGTACACTGTTTTTATGGACAGATGAATATGACATTTTGTTATAGTCATATTAGATTTTGTTTGGGTCATTCGTTTAAATTTAATGGTCTTTTCCAAATTTAAGAGGGTTGAACAAAGATATTAGACATAAAATGGGTTTAGACAAAAAATTTAAGCCCATTTAAAATATCGATCGGGCTCAAGTTCAAACATTCATGACCCAGGCCTGCCTTGAGCCATTTTTCAATGTTTGTAGTATAATATTCCATTTCATTTTTTTGATATAATATTCCATTTCATTTTTATATATTGTATGATTTATATCACATAAATTATAATAGTGTAAAATACCATAATGTAAACATTAAAAAAGATATTTTAAGTTGTTTGTATTTAAAATTTTAATAAAAGGAGTGGCATATAAAATTATTAAGTATTAATTAAAAATATCATAAGTACGAATGTATATAAAACAAACTTGGATATATATAAATATATGAGAGAGAGAGAGAGCTATGTTGAATTTTTTTAAGGAGGCACTATGCGGTTGCACCTGTTGTACATTTTCAGAACTATCCTTGTGTATATATATGGAGAAATATATATGTATTGTATATAGTTATAGAAAATTGTTTAAATTAGAACTTGTAGCGACGTTTTTTTGAAAAATTCTTATTAAGAGTGTCTCACCCTTGAAATAAAGGTTTGTTTAAAAGGGGAATTTCTTTTGAAAACTCTTGTTCATTTGAAAAGTGATTGAAAACTTGGAGTCGCCACCGACTATTTGGATAATGTAGGTCCGACACCACAAAACCAGAGATTCGATTTGAAAGGGGTCGAGATTTGGTTACGTGTGGGGAAGGATTAGCACCCCCATCACGCCCGGAAATCGATACCAAAATATTTATTGCTTTTAATCGAAGGAAATTGTTAGAATTTGAAAGGAATTTAATTCGGTGACCTTAATTGAAAATTAACCTTAATTGAACGGGCTTTATCAGATTGGCGGGTTCAAGTTAATTAGTCATTTAATTAATAAGGTTGACGGTACATCGGGCCATAGATTAAACCAACATCGAATAAGTCCGACTGCCGTGTTAATTTATGGTTTGATTTTCATACGTCACCTTTATGCATGATGCAAGCAATTTAAACATGATGTGATGATTTGGTTAAAAATGATGACAAATGATGACAAATAAAATGAATGTCAAACAAGGGCTTGAAAATTAAACACACAAAGGCCCACGAAAAGCCCTAACCTAAAAGGCCCAAATTATGGAAATTTAATTAGTGATCTAGTTACTAATTAGGTGATTCTAGTATTAACCCTAAATCAATTAACCCTAAAAAACTAGAAAATCCTAACAAATTATGAATTATCTTGGAACCTGATAATTAATTCAATCGATTTTAAACTAGTGTTCCAATAAGCCAAGAACACTATTTAAAACAAATTGAGTTAATTAACCATGGTTTAAAATTAAATGTCAATCTAATTTTCATGTTAATTTTATCTTAAAAGTAATTAAGAAATATCCAACTAATTTAATGAACTTAACATTTATCCCAATAAGCCAAAGGTAAATTTAAATTCACTAAATCAATTCGAACTCTAATCTAACTAAGGCTCTAAAAGGCTAATCCTAAATTACCTTAATTAATTTATAAATCGTGCCCCTATGAGACGAGCACATGATTTAGATTAATTAACTTAATTTTACCTTAATCTAATCTAGAGCCAAATCTAATAAGCCCAAAGCCCTATAAGGTCTAGCCCACTAAAGCTAAACAAGCCCTAAGCCCAAGGACAAGCATATGACTAAAAACCTAACACATAACCAAGAATATATTCAAAGTAATATAAATTATATAAAAAGGCTATATATTATGAAAACATATACCGTATATATTTAACAAATATATATATATATCATGAAATCTATATGTTATAAAAAGAGTATTATATAAAAACTATATATTATACATATTATATAAAAACGTATATTGTAAAAAACATATATATATATTTAAGAAAAAAACTATGTTCATTTATATGGTAAAAATCATATAATATGATAAAACTATGTATTATAAAACATATATTATGTAGAAATCATAAACTATATATTATACACATAAAGATTATATTATTCAAAACTATATTACATGTAAAACCATACGTTATGTTAAACCATATGTTATATATATATATAATAAAAACTATATATTATATAAAACATGTACTATACCAACCTAATATACATGTACCAAGGGCATATTAAACATATACATCATAACAACATATAATAAAAAAACATATAAACAGGTTTGAAATAGAGAGAAAATAAAATGCAAAGCTCAAAACGTAAAATATACTTGGAAATCGGGACCAAATTGAAACAAGAATTAAAATTCTAGGAAAATGGGTATATTTAACCATTTAAAATATGATTAAACCAAGGAGGACGAAATTGTGAACCTTTGAAAAGTTTGAAGGACCGGGGTGTTTTTAAAAAGGTAGAAGCCCTTATGGGTGTAAATAGCTCGGGGCGGAGGGATTTATGAAAGCAAATAACTTATTTGTGTTATAAAGAGTCGGTATAAATCCAATTTTTATTTTGAAAACGGAAAAAAATTTAAACGCATTCAAAAAAAACCTATAAGCTCTCCCCTTCTCTCTTATTCTTTAAAGTTGGGGATGAATGCCGCCGTGGCTCATCCTCAAACCCTAGAAACAACCGTTGTTCCCAGAAACCGATCGACCTCTACCGTTTGGTCGCCATTCACCGGCGGCCGGCGAACCCAAAACCACTTCTTTATACCCCCTAAACCCAAATCTAGCCCCCGATTTTGAAAACCAATCACCATTTTGCCTAGATCTAAAAAAACGAAGCCCTTTTTTGCTTTACAACCTATTTTTGATGCCGATTCCTTTTTCGACTCACCATGCTAGGCCTCGAGGAGGCTAAGAGGCTCATCATCGGTGAGGAAGAACAACGACGCGAGGAAGGTGAACCGACATCGAAAGGTAACCTCTAAACCCTAGCTTTTTGTGTTTTGTGTTTTTTTTAAAATATGCTTCGAAATGATAAGGAAAGAAGGATACCTAAGAAAGTTGTTGTTTTTCTCTATTGCTTTGGAAAATTTTATAATGGTTTGCAATAGTCTTTTTGGTTCGATTTTATAACCGTGTTTACATTTGATATTTGATATATAAAAAATACATCAAAATCTGTCGTTGATTGCTTTTGTTTCTGATCTGGTCGGTTTCTGAGATGTGTCTGATATCTTGATTCGCTTTTTGATTTTTTTCCTGATTTTATCCCCTTACATGCTCTGATATCGTGCTTCTTCCTTGCATGTGACGAGAGAGGAGGCAGGGACCATTGCTGAGGGCAGAGGAGTGGCATAGGAGTTAGGCGTGTGGCGTCGCTCGGTAGTAGAATCAATCAAGTTTGAAGCAGCAGGCGTGTGAGCGCGCGTGGCGCGGCGAGGAGGTGACGGACACCGTATGGGAAGCTGGAACGCCGGTGATGGATGACACGCGCGCGTGGGAAGGGCCAACTTTCGCTCGTGGGTGCGTGCTGGGAGATGGAAGGCCCTTATCCACTGAATCTGGACCATTAGATTTCATCAAGATCTGGCGATTGGGATTAGGCAACTGCAAAATAAACGTTAATTAGGGTTTTTTCTTTTATCAGATTAGGGCCTAGGTTTTATTTACTATTAGGCCCATAATCGGGCTTTATGTAATGTATATATATTTATTATTTTGGCTTATTAAATGTAAATGGACTTTTATAATTAATACATTGGGATTTTATTAATTATAGTTTATAGTTTTTATTTCTTTTCTGGTTTTAATTTAATAATAAGAAAAATACAATAATAATATATATAATAATAGTAAATATAACAATAATAATAATAGATAATAATAAAAAAAGATAAAATAATAATAATAACAATAAGATAATATAACGGTAATAATGTAACAATATTACTTAACAATAACAATGATACTAATAATAATGATAATAGTAATAATATAATATACTAATAATGTTTTGGTGGTTTTTTCTCTGCAAATACTAACAACTATAATAGCATAATAGTAAAAGAACTAATAATATTAACATTGTTTAGTTTTTTTTCTTATCTCTTTTTTCTTTTTTTCTTTTTTTAGATATAGTAATAAAATGTAGTATGATATATATATATATAATGATAAGAAGCAAATAATAATACTAATATTCTTTTTTTCTTTTTAATGATAAATATACATATCCTCCATATATTAATAAAATAACCAAAATAAATTATCAAAGCCCCTTTATTGTATATATTAACAAAATATAAAAGAGGGTTAATACACCGGATAAATTAGTGATTACAGGTGCCTCTCTTTGCTTATCCTTGTGGAACAAGAATAAAGCAAATACTATATGCACTAATTTTATCCGACTTTCCTGTTTGATGATTCTGAGTTGCGAGTTCCTCCTATATAGAAATGTTCACCCTCCTCTTCCTGAAATCTGGAGCTATGAGTATCTGCCCCTTTCGCTCCGAAGTCTTTGAGCTTCGAGTATCTGCCTCCTTTGCTCTGAAATCTTGATGTTGTGGGTCCTTCAATTTTGAAACCGGAAACCCGAATTTTAGGAAAACGTCCTATTGGAAGGAGTCGAATTGAGAAATTTAGATTTTGAGAAAAACATTCTTTTGAAAGGGATAAAATTGAGAAATTTTGATTTTAAGAAAAATGTCCTTTTTGAAGGAATGAAATTGAGAAATTTGAGTTTTAAGGAAAACGTCCTTTTGGAAGGATTAAATTGATGAATTTGGATTTTAAGAAAAATGTCTTTTTGGAAGGAATGGAATTGAGAAATTTGAGTTTTAAGGAAAACGTCTTTTTGGAATGATTAAAATTGAGGAATTTGAATTTTGAGAAAAATGTCATTTTGAAAGGGATAAAATTGAGAAATTTTGATTTTAAGAAAAATATCCTTTGGGAAGGATAGAATTGAGAAATTTGGGGTTTAGAGAAAAAACATCCTTTTGGAAGGATAAAATTGAGAAATTTTGATTTTAAGAAAAATATCCTTTGGGAAGGATAAAATTGAGGAATATGAATTTTAAGGAAAACATTCTTAAGGAGGATTAAAACCGGGGATCGAAAAACCTTTAGAAATCCTAATTACACGAGTCAAAGGACTCTTGGTTCTTCTCAAGATCTATTTCTCCTCTCGTAGTGCTGTAGATCCATCATTTTATCAATCTTCAAATGCCTATTTAAAGTAAACAAAATGCTATGATGGAATGAGTTAGTACGCTCCTAACATAAGGATATCTAACTGCTAATGATGCATGGGTTCATGAGAATGAAAAGATGCATGAATTTTAGTTTGTCTTCGTTCTCTAGAGCCGGTGGCCGACATCATGGGACTACAACCATTCATCAATCCCATATCCCGACAAAATCTGCCCCAAACTTGTGTTGCTCATTCTCTATTCAAATCTTCGAGTCAAGTGACCTTGGTCGAAATCAAAATCTTTAACCAAGTTCTTTCCAGCTTAGCGTCATCCCCTACCCATTCCGATTTGAATTCGCATGTGCAAGAGGTTTTGTTGTTCCATGGACACTGATGCCCCATCACTATAAATTAAACCCAAAGGCTCTTCATCTTTCTACGTGATGCCTCTCAACTTTGAGCCTCACGGTGATGCATTTATCTCTGAAGTAATACAAAGAAATCTCTTTGTGTAAAATATATCAGTTTGTTGGTCGTCATTCTAATGAATGATGCCTTTTTAGATTAACATACGAAACCTTGAATCCAAAATCTTAAAGAAAGAAAAACAGAATAGGATGCCTCAGATATCAAATGCAAGAGCGTCTTAGATTCAATCCCCTGGTGATCATTTTAAACATAACTTGTGTCTACGAAGACTTTGAATGTTGTGGCGATATTTGAAGTTGTGAAATTCCTCACAGACTGCTTGGTTCATCCTCATGAATATGGTATTTGCTTGATCTATTCGAATACTACTCCTTCTAGTTCTCATCATCTTTCTCCATTCATAAATATGTTAAAGCTTTTCAACTTTGTTTAGCCAATGGAGCGCAGAAAATGTTAATTTAAGAACTCTAAGTGTGAGTGTGTGCTTATGATTGTAATCAATATTGTGTCAGTGTCTTCAAGGAGTCATCTCTGACGCTAAAGTATTGAACAGGTGAAGCGTAGCTCCTTATTAGATTCATTCTCCCCCATAACTCCATCAAGATGCCCCGAGACTTATTTAATTCGTTCATTCGTTGCTCTCTTCCTAGGAGAATTCAACTCATTACATTTCTTTGTCTCGGGAATAATGATAGAGCATACAACAATACCCCGAGTTACTCGGCATAGTCATAATTTGAAAACCTACTCATATAGCCAAGGCTTTTGACCCAATTAGAGTAAGTGGAGCAAAACATCCTTATTTAGCCTTTTTGCTATAGCGGAGTACCCCTTTAATTTTAATTAAATTTTGTTTTGTTTTGAAACACATTATTTTCCTTTTTAGGCACATTCAAGCCACTCAATTGGGCTTTCCTAGGAGATCGTCTTATCATCGAATATCATTGAAGGAATAGTAATCTTGCTTCTCGCGCTTTACCGACCAAAGTGGACGGAGGTGGAATCACACTTTGTCGTTATCACAACATTCGATTAGAATCAATGCCAACATCATGCATGTGATATCCGAGGACCTACGAGTGTAAGAAGGGATATATACATACATATGATTTCAAATCCATTGTATGTTAAGCAAAATGCATTTTCATTAGAAAGAAAATTCGCAAACATGACAAATGCCCTTACAAAAAGATCATTGCTATCTTTAGGCAAATGATAGCATTGTTAGTTCCATGCATTACTTCAAGAGAATATGCAACATGAAAGGCAACTTAAACACATGAACTCCTAAAAACCCAGGAAACAACACCTCCCAAAAGTTGTGTTAATCATTCCTTTTCAAAACTTCAACAGACCGCTCTCAACCAGTCCCTGAACCTTGTTTTTCAGTGCCCCGCAATTCTCTGTGGTGTGGCCCGTACTTCCCATATGGTAGTCATACATGGCATTAACATCATAACCATTGGGATAGGGAGGATCCTTTGGTTTGGACTGAACTAGAGTCAGAAGTTTCTTCTCAATAAGCATTGGGAGCAGATCGGTGTATGACATAGTGACCAGAGAAGAACCCTTAGGGGCTTTGCATACCATGATGATTGATACGTTCTCCTTCATAACTATATCCGCAAATTGATAGGGTGATTGATCAAACGATCATAAAAGACTCATCTTAAAGTGCCCACAAAATATGGGAATGATTTCATTTTTTTGACAATAGGGGTTGGACTGCCTATATCACGCCACCTTATATTTCGAATACTTTTGTAAAATCTATGTTGATTTTGATATTTGGACCCCATTTTAAGATTTATTGGGAAAGACACCCGTTATTCGAAACACCATTTTTAAAAGGTTGGACCCGTTTCGATACAGGTTCGAGAAGAGCTCAAGTGAGCAAAATTACATCGATACATGGTTATGGCATAGGGAACTAGGACATGCTAGCATTAGTGTTTTAGAAAAATTGGTTTCCCTAAATCTAGTAAGAGGTTTACCTAAGCTAATTTTTTCTAAAGATAAAATTTGTAATGCATGTGCTAAAGGTAAACAATAAAGAACTTCATTTAAATCCATTAATGATGTGTCTACTAATAGATGTTTACAATTGATCCATATGGATCTCTTTTGGCCAATTAGGACTATGAGTTAAGTGGTAAGTCATATGCACATGTGTTCGTAGATGACTATTCTAGAGACACTTGAGTTCTCATCTTAAGTATTAAGGATGAGGCTTTAGAAAAATTCACCACGTTTTCAAAAATCACCCAAAATGATCTTGATCTTACAATTTCACATGTTAGAAGTGATCATGGAACCGAATTTCAAAATATAGGTTTTGAAGATTTTTCTAATGAAAATGGTATTAGCCACAATTTTTCGGCTCCTCGTACTCCTCAACAAAATGGGGTAGTTGAGAGGAAAAATAGAACTTTAGAAGAAATGGCTAGGACCATGCTTTGTGACAATAATTTACCTAAATATTTTTGGGCGGAAGCCACTAATACGGCTTGTTATATAATTAATATAGTAATGATTAGGCCTATTTTGAAGAAAACATCTTATGAGATTTTAAAATCCAAAAAGCCTAACATTATCTATTTCCACCCTTTTGGTTGTAAATGTTTTGTTTTAAACAACTGAAAAGATAATTTAGGTAAATTTGATGCTAAAAGTAATGAAGCTATTTTTCTAGGTTACTCTTTAAACTCTAAAGCCTATCGGGTATTTAATAAAAAAACGTTGGTTGTAAAAGAGTCTATGCATGTTGTTTTCGATGACAACCTCCTTCCGAGGAAGGATTCTTGTGATGATGATGATGTAGGGATCATTGAAGCCATTGATGGAGGACAAACATCAAAGGTGGATGGGATTCCAAGAAAAGAAGAGGAACCACAAGATCCACCTCTTGAAGCCTTGAAGGACATGACTCTTGAGGAAAAGGAGGTCACATACCCAAGGGAGTTCAACTATGTCAAAGGTGGTGAAATTTTGGGTGATCCATCCAAAGGGGTAACCACTAGATCCTCTCTCAAACTTATGAATAATGTTGCATTTATTTCATGCATTGAGCCTAAAAATATCAAAGAAGCATTAAAAGATGATTTTTTGATATTGGCCATGCAAGAAGAACTTAATCAATTTGAGAGAAGTAAAGTATGGGCATTAGTTGATAGGCCTAGTAATAAATCTACAATAGGAACTAAATGGGTCTTTAGAAAAAAACTAGATGAGAGTGGTAACATAGTGAGAAACAAGTTGTTGCTCAAGGTTACACTCAAGAAGAGAGAATAGATTTCGATGAAACATATGCATCTGTAGCTAGGATGGAAGCTATTAGGATGCTTCTTGCATTTGCATGCTTTCAAGCTTTTTCAAATGGATGTAAAAAGTGCTTTTCTAAACGGTTTTATAAATGAAGAAGTGTATGTAGAACAACCACCGGGTTTTGAAGATTCAAAATTTCCAAATCATGTTTTCAAACTCACCAAAGCTTTATATGGTTTAAAACAAGCTCCTAGAGCTTGGTATGAAAGGCTTTCAAACTTTTTAATTGAAAAAGATTTTGAAAAAGGCAAGGTGGATACTACACTTTTCATTAAAAGATATGGCAATGACATCTTAGTAGTTCAAATTTATGTTGATGATATTATTTTTGGTTCTACTAAGGAGTTTTATTGCCAAGAGTTTTCTAAGTAAATCCAAGGTGAATTTGAGATGAGCATTATGAGGGAGCTTTCATTTTTCTTGGGGCTCCAAATCAAGCAAAGGAACGATGGCACCTTCATCAATCAAGCCAAGTACATCAACGATATGTTCAAGAAGTTTGGTTTGGAGAATGTAAAGCCTCAAGCCACTCCAATGAGCTCATCTATTAAGCTTGACAAAGATGAAGGAGGTAAGTGTGTCGATTCTAAGCTTTATCGTTCAATGATTGGCTCTTTGCTTTACCTTACCGCAAGTAGACCCGATATCATGTTTAGTGTTTGCTTGTGTGCTAGGTTTCAAGCTAGCCCTAGAGAATCGCACCTAGTAGACATTAAGAGAATCTTTAGATGCCTTAGAGATACACCTAGTTTAGGTATTTGGTATCCTAGAGATTCCTCCTTTGATTTTTATGCCTTCTCGGATGCGGATTATGGGGGATGTAAGATAGATAGGAAAAGTACCTCTGGGACATGCCAATTCCTAGGTAGTATACTCGTATCTTGGTTCTCTAAGAAACAAAATAGCATAGCCTTATCTACCATTGAAACAGAGTACATATCCTTAGGGAGTTGTTGTGCTCAAGTCCTTTGGATGAAGCAACAACTCTTACGCTATGGTGTTGAAGTAGATAACATACCCCTTAAGTGTGACAACACTAGTTCCGTTTGTCTCACTAAGAATCCCATCAAACATTCTAGAACCAAACACATAGAAATAAGACATCATTTCATTAGAGGTCATGTCTTGAAAAATGATGTAGTTCTAGAGTATGTTGATACCTTGAACCAATTAACGGATATATTTACCAAACCTTTAGATAAAGAACATTTTTGGACCCTTAGGAGAGAGTTAGGTTTAACAAGTCTTCCTTGACCCTTTAGAGTCCCAAAAGGCCAAAAAAAATTGCTTGAATTGATTTGATTGACATGTTTATGTAATTTTGCATCTTGATGTATCTATGCGTTTAGTTAGGGGGAGCTTGTCTCTATTCTTAACCTTCATGTTGTTCATACATCATACACATGCATTTCGGTTCGAGTAAAATTGAACTTTTGAGAAACTTGTGGCCTAAAATGCATTTTCTGGGTTATTTGTATCGAAACGGATGAAGGTGTTTCGATACACCATTCTTGACTCAACCCAGATTGCACTCCTCAGCACAAAAGCATCGATACGAGTCAAACCATATCGATACGGGTTTAAGAACAGGTTTCGATACAGGTAAGTTCATATCAAAATGGTCCATGTGTTTCGACACACCTGTATCTGTAGCGACGTTTTTTGAAAACTCGAGGGATTCAGGGGTTTCCCGTTTTATTTGAAAATATTTTAAAAAGGGAAATTTCTTTTAAAACGCGCTTTTAAAATAAAACTGGATTTGACACCGGTCACTTGGGTAAGGTAGGTCGGACACCGAAAAACCAAACCAGAGATTCTAGGACTCGGGAGTCAGTTACATGTGGGGAAGGGTTAACACCTTCACAACGCCTAAAATTGGTACAAAAATTTTCACCTCTTATTATTATATTGGAAATTGCAAATTTAAAGTGACAATTTAATTGAAATTTGGTTATACAGGCGATTATATTTTAAGGGCTCTGATATTCAAGAAGGAACGTCCGAGCACCACCACTACAACTGATACTGGCCTCGTTCGTTCTTGAATAAAAGTACACCGCATAACATACATATTCCGGTATGCAAGAACTTTAAAAATGATCTAGAAACAAACATTGGTAAATGAAAAGTGAAGGCGTAAAGATAACGAAAAAAACTAAATTGCCATAAAAGTTATTAAGTTCATCACACATATGCCGCGTATTACCAATTTTAAAAACACATATTATACATGTTTTATAAAGCTACCTTTAACACATATTTATCAAAACCGTGCATTAACATTATACCTATATTCATGCTACATATACAAAACTTATAAAACTACTTAAACTACACATATTTCTCATAAAAGAGAACACAATATCACTACAATATACATTATAAACAAACCGAGCTTTAAACTACATCTAAACAAACATGTTAACCATTATACCACAACAAGCATGCATCAAAGCCGCATTAATTAACACATAAACAAACATAAAATGGGAATTGAAACGAAAGAAAATTAAAATGCAAAGTCGAAACTAAAGGAAAGTGCAGAATGAAGATAACACTGAAAGGGACCAAATAAAAAAGGGACAAATCGGAGGGCGGAATCAAGAAAGTAAGCAAATCTGTGACGACATTATAAATATTTCAAGATATAAAAGGCAGAAGGACCCAGTCCGGAATTAGAATAGGGCGGAAGGGCTTAATGCACAATTTCCCCATTTTTAAAACGCAAAAAAAGTATAAGTAGTTCTTTAAACCGAAAATTAAATCCCTTTAGTTGTTATAATACCCAACCCCCCTTTTACAATACTCAGTTCTCTGTTAGGGTTCCTGAGAACCCAGAAACCGGTAAGTACTCAGCCTCACGCCGCTGTGATAACCACTATCGGCCGCCGTCCATGGTGCAGGTAGACCCCTAAAAACACTATCCTCTCTCTTTATCTAAAAAAGACAAACTGAAACCCCAAGGACCCCTCTTTTGGCTTCGAAACAACGAGGCTTGGGAAGTTTCCTTTGGTTCTTACTTCACCCAGTTCACTCATCATGGCCTCGAGGGGCCGGGGAGCTTATTACCGGCGAGAAGATGAAGCGGCACCAAGGAGGTTACCCTCACTAAAAGGTAAAATAAAAAATCCCTTTTTAAATATGTATTTTGAATACACAAAGAATGGTTACCTCTGAAATCTCTACTTTCTCTATTGCTCCTTGAAATACCAGGATCTCCTCTTTTTTACAATACTCGGCTTTTTGTTATATAGCCGATTGAATACATGTATTGTCAAAATCCTAATCGAATGCTTCTGATAACTTACTTTGGTTGACATTGCCTTGGTTGTCTTTGGTTGCTTTTCTCCTATTTTTGCTATTTTAGGCTTATCACTTTTGCTTTTGCTGCCCTTTTTTTTGCATACATGTCAACGGCCGAAATGATGGAGCATGGCATGCTCGTCGGCAGTTGGGCGGCTGATCCTGCCGTCGTTGCATGGGCGCGTGGAGAAGCTGGACATGCATGGGCGATCTGAACAGTCGTGCGTGTGGGGCGTGAAGGTGCTATGAAGCCGGGCGTGTGGCGCATGCGCGAGTGAGGAAGTCGAAAAGCCGATGCATGGGCGCGTGGGGGATTGGAACGGCCGACATTGCTTGAATCTGGACCGTCAGATCAACCCCAGATCTGACGATTAGGATCAGGTGGCTGCAAAAGGATAAGGGCATTAAGGTTTTGTTCTATTATCAGATTTGGGTTTTATGTAATAATATGGGCCGGTTATTTGCATTTGGACTCTATGGACTTTTTTCTTTTATTTAAATACAATGGGCCTAATTTATATTAATTATGATCTTACAAATAGTTACATGCTAATACTAATGATAATAATAATAACACTAACAAATACAAGTAATATGTAGTATAATATACACACACACATATATGTAAACAAACATTCCGAGAATAGCATCTCATAATAGTACAATGGTACGTGTAATACATACTCACATGCATATTTAAATATAAATAACATTAATAAATACATATATACAAGCAATCTATACGTACAATACACATATAATCATGCATAAATAACACGTGTGTGTGCCATACTCATATAAACACTTTTATGCCTAAAAAGATAGTGACGCATTCATATACTAAACATGTAATAATCACATAACAATATATATACTTTCCTCTTACATTTTAACAATAGACACATACATATGTGGGTAATAAATAAACAACAGCCCATAAGCCCATTATTGTAAAAACAAACGTGAAAATAAAAATGGGTTCACCCTGGACAAAATTAGCGATTACAGCTGCCCCTCTTTGCTCATTCTAGTAAAACAAGGATGGAGCAAAGACCATAAGCGCTAATTTGTCCTACTTCCTATTCCAGGGTTCGAAGCGACGAGTCCTTCTTATATAGAACTGTCTGTTCCCCTTTTCTATGAAGTCTTAGAGCCATAAGTTTTTTCTACATAGAACTCTTCCCCTTTTTGGCCAATCCTTCTAATTATAAGTTCTCTCCCTCTAAAACTTTTTTCTCGTTCAAAACCCTGGATCTACTAGTCCCTCTTATTCAGGACATTTCGCTTTCGAGATCCTTAAGCTGCAAGTCTTTTTTATATGAGACCTCTTTCGCTTATGAGTTTCTATATAAAACTCTTTGCTTTGAAGTTCTTCCTATATCGAACGTTAAGATGATACTACATTTTCTGATGGAACGAGTACCAAGATTTTCTCTATTGCCTCCCAAGAAGCCGAAAGCTAGAATACCATATGGTAATATCCTGCTTTCTCATTGTAGCAGCATAGAGAGCACCTGCCAAAACAAACATAATATTTCGATGATATGTATTAGCATGCGCCTAACTTAAGGATGTCTATCTATATATGATGCATGAACAATGGTATCGTTTTGTGAAAGCCCTTTCGCGTCGGTCAATTTTCATTAACCCTCATCTTGTTTCTTCCTTTTTCTTCTCAGTTCCTTGCTCTAACAGTATCCCTCTTGATGTTTAGGCTCAACCGTTTTAGCCTTCTTTCCAAATTCCCGGTCCTATTTTTCTAAAGTGCCTTCTCAGGTCTTTATTTCTCTCTTTAGTGATGACTTGATCTTTTATTCTTTTTTCTTTCTCCTTTTTATTTTTCCTTTTTCTTTCTTTTTTTCTTCTCTTTTTTTATTTTCTTTCTTTTCTCTTCTTTTCTTCTCTTTTTAGTTAGTGCCCTTTCAGGTTTTCACTTTTAAAATTATTTTGGCTTAGCAAGCCTCTCACTTTGATCGTCTCCTTGCCTAAAGCCTTCCATTCGCTTGGACTTCGGTACATAGGAAACGTTTGAGGCTTGCTTCTACCCTAGGACCAACTGTGCCTGGAAAGGTCAAAACACAGCAATACACAAAAATCTCTTGCTTATCAAAAATCTATATTAACTTTCTTGCAGGATGTTTGGTAGAAGAGATGAGAGAAGGCTTAAAGTAATACTTCATTAATGCTAAAAAAGGAATAATTTAAAAGTTATGGCAAACATGGAAGAAGAGGAAAAAAATAAAACATGATGCAATGTCCCCAAACATCGACTGTATGAATGACTCGAGAGCCCATTGACAGAAACAAAATGCTCGTTTGAGGTTCTTTACCGCAACGCCTGACATCCTGGGAGATTCTGCTTGTTGGATGCCTAATCTTGAAGGCCTGTCTGGGCGGCCCTTTCAGGTTTTCAGTCAAGACCCCTATTTTCGGTTTTGAGACGCCCTTTTTCGGGTTTTCATCTCAAACTTTCCTTTTTCTTTCTTTTTTCCTTTTCTTGTCTTCTTTTTCCTTCTCATTTTTCTTTTTCTTTTTCCTCTTCTTTTTCCTCTTCTTTTTTATTTTTTACGCATAGTATTTCTTTATCGAGTCTGAGTTCACTGGATTTCTTAACTCATTCCCATCCATTTCTATTAAAATCAATGTTCCTTCGAAAAAGGCCTTTTTAACGACGTAAGGCCCTTCCCAATTAGGCATCCATTTTCCTCAGAAATCCTTTTGAATCTGCAAGATCTTTTTAAGCACTAGATCTCCTTCTCGAAATTCCCTTGGGGGAACTTTTTTGTCGTAAGCTCGTATTAATCTCTTTTGGTACATCTGACCATGGAAAATGGCCTTTAATTTCTTTTCCTCAATGAGATTCAACTGGTCAAACTGTGATTGTATCCACTCGGCCTCTCTCGACTTTACCTCGTTCAATATTCGTAGCGACGAAATCTTCACTGCCATAGGTAAAACTGCTTCCATACCATAAACCAAGGAATAGGGTGTTGCCCCTGTTAATGTACGTATGGAAGTTAGGTGGGCGAGCAGGGAAAATGGAAACTTTTCATGCCAGTCCTTAAAGGTGTTAGTCGTTTTTGCAATGATCTTCTTGATATTTTTGTTTGCCGCTTCCACTGCCCCATTCATCTTGGGACGATAGATGGTGGAGTTATGGTGCACTATGTTGAATTGCTGACACACATCGGTCATCATCTTGTTGTTCAAGTTGGAAGCATTGTCGGTGATGATCTTTTCTGGCAAACCATACCGGCAAATTATTTCTTTCTTCAAGAATTTACAAACCGTCATTCTTGTGATATTGGCATAAGAAGCTGCTTCTTCCCACTTAGTGAAATAGTCGATGACTACCAGAATGAAACGATGTCCATTGGACGCCTTAGGGTGAATTTGACCAATGACGTCTATGCCCCATACATCGAAAAGCCATGGCAAATTCATGGTGTGCAATGGTAAGGGTGGGGAATGGATCCTATCGGCATATATCTGGCATTTGTGGCACTTCTTTGCATAGTCGATATAATATCCTTCCATGGTCGACCAAAAGTAATCGTACCTCATAATTTTCTGGGCCATTGAGAAACCGTTAGCATGTGTCCTACATAACCCGTCGTGTACCTCAGCTAGGATGCTTTTGGCTTCTCGGGCATCGACACATCTCAACAAAATTTGGTCTTTTCCTATTTTGTATAAAATCTCCCCGTCTAGAACATATCCCGTCGCCATCCTCCTAATAGTCCTTTTATCATTTTCATTGGCCACGTTAGGGTAGGTCTGGAACTTGATATATTAAAGGACATCATAGTACCATGGGTTGCCATCTACCTCTTCTTCCAAGTTATAACAATGAGCTGGTAATTTAAATACTTGCATCTCAATTGGCTTCATCTCTGCTTCGGCGCTCACCTCAAACATTGCAGTCAAGGTTGCCAAAGCATCTGCCATCTGATTGTATTCTCTTGGGAGGTAAGCAAAGCTGATTTTCTCAATGTTTCTAACCCTTGGATCAGATTATAATACTTGACCAACTTTGAGTCTCTCGTCTCCCATTCTTCCCGGAGTTGGTAAACAACCAAAGATGAGTCTCCAAAAACTTGAAGCACCCTGACTTTTCTTTCAATGGCCGCACGTAAGCCCATGACACAAGCCTCTTACTCAGCAATATTGTTTGTGCAAAAGAATTCTAATCTACTTGTGAAAGGATAGTAGACGTTTTCTGGAGAAATTAATACTGCCCCTATACCATGGCATAAGGCATTGCATGCCCCGTCGAAATAAAGCTTCGACGACTCTCCTTCTGAAGTAGCATTCTCTTCCATGGTTATGCACATCAAGTCTTCTTCGGGAAAATTGAAGTTCAAGGATTCATAATCGTCTGAAGCACGACTGGCAAGAAAGTATGCTATAGCACTCCCTTTTATTATTTTCTGACTTACATAGACAATGTCATATTTGGAAAAAAGCATTTGCCAGCGAGCCATCTTCTCGGTTAAGGCTGATGCTTCCATCAAAAATTTCAGCGGATCCAACTTGGATATCAACCAAGTAGTGTGGTACAACATGTACTGCCTAAGTCTCTTGGTAGCCCATACTAGTGCATAACATAATTTTTGAATTGGTGGGTACTGAGTTTCGCAATCGATGAATTTCTTGCTCAAATAGTAGATGACCCTCTCTTTTCTTCTGGACTTGTCATGTTGCCCTAACACACAACCCATCGAATTTTCAAAGACTGTTAAATACAACATTAATGGTCTATTTGGTACAGGTGCCACTAGGATTGGAGCATTAGTCAAATACTTCTTGATCTTCTTTAGAGCCTCTTGGCATCCTTCATCCCATACTCCTGGGTTATTCTTCTGAAGTAATCTAAATATAGGGTCACATTTTTCGGTTAACTGGGAAATTAACCATGATATATAATTTAACCTCCCCAAGAAACCCGAACTTCTTTTTCTGTCTGAGGTGGAGGGAGATCTTTAATAGCTTTTACTTTATCCAAGTCAATCTCGATCCCATTTCGGTTAACTACAAAACCCAAGAGCTTTCCTGATGTGACGACGAAGGTATACTTGGCCGGGTTGAGTTTTAATTGGTACTTTCTCAATTTTTGGAAAAGCTTTCTCAAATTTCGAATATGATCCCCTTCAGTTTGAGACTTGGCAATCATATCATCCACATATACTTCGATTTGTTTGTGCATCATATCGTGGAAGAGGGTCACCATGGCTCTTTGATAAGTCGCCCCAACATTCTTTAACCCAAACGACATCACCTTGTAACAAAACGTGCCCCATATGGTTACAAATGTAGTATTCTCCATTCGGGATGCATCTTTATTTGGTTGTATCCTGAGAATCCATCCATAAAAGAGAACCACGAATGCCCCGCAATGTTGTCAACTAAAGTGTCTATATGGGGTAAGAGAAAATTATCCTTAGGGCTTGGCTTATTGAGATCTCTATAGTCCATGCACATTTGAACTTTCCCATCTTTCTTAGGCATCGAGACTATTTTTCCCACCCACTCCAGGTATTTGGAAACCTTTAGAAAACCGACCTCATACTGCTTTTTTACTTCCTCATAGATTTTTAGCAGCATGTCCGTCCTCATTCTTCTTAGTTTTTATTGAACCGGCTTGCATTCTGACCTTATCGGCAGCTTATGTACCACAATGTTTGTGTCTAACCCTGGCATATCTTGATAAGTCCAAGCAAAGATGTCCTTGAACTCTAATAACAAGTCTATCAACTCGTGCCTAGTCTTGGGTGAGATAGTGGTGCCAATATTTACTTCTCTCTTTTCTTCATTAGTACCCAAATTGTAGACTTTCACCTCTTTTTGGTGGGGTAGGATCTGCTTGTCCTCACTTTCCATTAAGTTGAGCAATTCATCTGGAACTTCACATTCCAACTCATCTTTTCTTTCATCGATTTCCACCAGGTATAAAGGTTGCTCAAAATCCATCTCAGAATCAAATTCAGAGTCATTCATATAGTTAATAGCAGAGATCCTGAAACGGTTTTGGAAATGAATAGGTATTAGGAAGATAAATGAATATTCTTATAGAATGAATGAAATAAATGTAATAAAGAATGCAATAAATATGATGTTTTCCATTTGAGAAAATGTGGAAAGTTCTTTTTTATTGAAAGCAAGCAAGTTAACATAGAAGCCCCTTACAAAAGATCCATGCTGATCGCGGGCAAAAGCAAGTAGGGTTGGTTCTGAGCATTACTCTGATTCAGACTTAAAAATTACAGGTAAGTCTATGCTGGTCCAATTGTTGAATTCCTCTCATGGGAAGCAAGGGCGGATTCCGGACAGAAATTTGAAATTCTTTCCTCCTTCGGTTATCATGTTAACATCCATCCCTTCTAATGCCTCGTTGAACCTTTCTTCCTCCTTGAGTTTGTCCTCCTCCAGATTCGCCTCATACACTTTTTGCCCGGCATTGATTATCCCACCCAACACGAAGATGAATTTCATGTCGGGGTAGGTTATGGGTTCCCATAGAATTTCTTTACCCCTGAGTCGGGTCTTCCTTTGTTTCGCCTTCATTTTCCATTCTGTCTTCCTTTGCTGAAAACTGGGCTTATGACCTAGCCCGCTTCGGTCTTTCTTGTTAATGACACCCTTGGCACGTAGACATCCCTGAAGGTTCATTCTGAGTCCTTTCCCTTTCCTGGCTCCTCTTCTTAGAGTTTGCCAAAATTGCATTTTAGAGCAATTTGACAGTCTAGGATTTGGGATCTTACTTCCTTCTGCCACAAAAGTAGCATTCACGAATTCTAAAGCTTTAAAAGAGCACTCAATAGCCTCCTCGTCTGTTTGAATGTAAGGAGCATCAGTTGTTACCGAGGCAATAATATCTTGCTCAGCCCCCATGCTCACCAACTTTCCTTCGATGACGAATTTTAATTTTTGGTGCAGTGATGCAGGTACGACCCCAGCAAAATGAATCTATGGCCTTCCTAGAAGACAATTGTAAGTTGGCCTAATATCCATTAGCACAAACTCAACCATATAATCGATAAGCCCGATTAATAGAGGTACTTCAATCTTTCCGATCATATCCTTTTGGGTTCTATCAAAAGCTCTGACGAAGTTATGACAGGGTTTCAGGTGTGAACTATCGATGGGAAACCTTTGTAAGGTCGCCATTGGTAGCACATTTAGGGTAGATCTGTTGTCGATGAGCACTCCCGGTAGAACATGCCCTTTACAATGGGTCGTGATATTTAATGCTTTGGTTGATCCCATACCCCCTCCTAGAATCTCGTCGTCACTGAAGGTGATATAGCTATCTGCTGTAATATGGCCCACTATTCAGTCTAATTTGCTTACTGAGATGTCATTTGGCACAAATGTCTGGTTCAATACCTTCAACAACGCGCTACGATACTTTTTTTAGCATAACAATAATTCCAGTACTGAGATCCGCGCTTGTTGCTTCCAAAGCTTCTTGACAAAGCTATACTCACTATACTTCAAGAATATCAAGAACTTTTGTGTTTGTGCCTCTGTCACCGGCTCATGAATCTTTGGAGGAGGTTCCTCTCCAAACAGTTATCACGTTCGGGCACTACAACCTTGCCATTATCCCTTAGCACTTCTGCCACCTTTGATGTTTTCGGTGAATAACACCTACCGCTTCTCGTGAAGTCCCCCACCTCGTTCACTGCCTCAGCCTTCGGATCAGCCAATTCCTCCACTTGCGTAGGTTTCACCTTTTCGGGTGACTTCTCGTTTCCTTGTGGCTCTGGACTATCTGATACAGAGATGCTAGCGGCATAGCTCTAAGGAACTTTTTGAGTGTCCTTGAAAGGGAAAGATGTTGACGTTGAAATTACCATCTTAGGGGCCACCTTAAAACTCCCTTCCTGAGGCAGCTTTTCCTCTCTTGGCCTGAGCGAGATCCTAAATGGCTTATCTACCCCATATTGGACCTTGGGGTCATCCGACGTGCATACATCTGATTTTTTCTTGCCTTCGACCTTTTTGAAGAACTCGATCTCTTTGTTATCCATCAACTTTTATACCACTTGCCTGAAATCTTCACAATGCTGGATTTCATGTCCCTTCTCTTGGTAATATTCACAGTAAGGGCCACATTCTTCTTGCACTATTTCCATACCCTGCTCAATTAGGTCTGCCGTGCATAACTACTGGAACACCCACTTCAAAGGAGACTTAATCTCAGCCACACTCACTTTTGCCTTCCTAGCGTTTTCCTCCTCGACGTTTGTTAAGTGTTCAAAAGTACTATTTTTATTACCCATTTTACTCATATTATTGTTAGACTTAGGCTCATATTAGTTGCATAATTAGTCATTCATGCATTAATTCATGTTTCTTTCCACCGTTGAGCTTGATTACATAACTTGGTGATTTTTGTGCAAAAGGATACTGCTTTAGTGTGTTTTTGTGTGTGCTGAATCAGTTGCCAAAGCAAGGCTAGAACTAGTAGCCAGGGCAATACAAGAAGGAGATTCCGACGCAGTTGCCAGGGTAGTGCATGAAGGAGATGCTGACGTAGTTGCCAGGGCAGTGCATGAAGGTTATGCCTAGCTAGTTGCCAGGGTAATTGTCGACAATGGAAAAAGATGATGTGACACTCGAATTGTTGACTAGAGAAAGCCCAATATGATGTGGAAGAAGATAAATCCTAGAAGAATTAGAGATTCAAAGAGAGATTAAATCCCAAAGAAGATAGGAGATCTAGAAGGAATTTAAATATAATAAAGAATTATATTATTTTAAAGTATTTAATTCCAGCTTAACTTCCTCCTCAAGAAAGACTTTGACCTAACCATCTCCTATATAAAGAACCCCTAGCCGCCTATTTCAACAAGTTTGGAGAGAGAGTTCGATTGAGAGAGAGTTTAAGAAGGCTGATCAATTTCTTCTTCTTCTTCTTTACTTCCATTAGATTCATGGTTTGGGGATTATTCTTTGTATATCTTATGAACCCAACCATGAATTAACTTTATTGGTTAGGGTTATTGTGTTTTTGTGGTTGTGAGAAACAATTGGATTTTGTTTAGGTAATAAGAGTTTGCACTTTCAATTCAAGGTTTACTCATTCTTGGTTTTTATTCTTGTTTGTGAGTGAATTAGTAGAGGATCTCGTAACTCTATCTATTTATCTAATATCGAGAGAGTTAGATTTAAGAAACGAATGAGTATGGTCTTTATTCAATCTATTGATGGTGAATATTAATCCAGCTTAGGAATAAGTTAAGGATTTCAACGGCTAAGAGGAGCGCAAGATTGGTTGTTGTTCACCCTTGATTCACGCAGGGATGTATTGTCAAGGCATGCACAATTAGCTAGAGTTTCGACTTTGGGATAAGAAGAAACCATTGAAGAACGCTCTGCCAAACCTTGAAGTTGCTGCCCAATTGCCCAGCCAGTTGCCCAGGCAACCGTTCTACTAGTTGCCAAGGCAACCCAACTGCGCAAGTTGCCACGGCAACTGAGTTGCCATTACACTCTTTTACCAAGACAATCCATTCGGCTATCACACCTCAATTCACGATAACCCGGCCTACTCTCTCTTATTTGTTTACATTTTTATTTTATTTACTTGCTCTTTTACTTTACTCCTTAAAATCAACTCCTACTATCAATTGTGTTTTTACTTTTACAGTGCAATAACTAAAGCAAAGTGGCCCAAACCAATCCCTGTGGAGACGATACTCGATACTTGTATCACTTTATTACTTGTGACGTGTATACTTGCACCGTTTGCGTAGCACTCAATACGCACAACAAGTTTTTGCCGCCGTTGCCGGGGATTGGCAATTGGTGTTAGTTGTTTTTGTTATTGAATTTTTTATTAGTTTTACTAACTTTTGTTTTTATTTGTTTTATAAAAAAAATTTAGGTGCGCTACAAGTTTAGGGACATCAACATGTCGGGAAATAAACGCCGATCTATTCTAGAGTTGATGTGGGAAGATAGGAATCAATCCACTCAAGAATTTCTTACACCCTTCGATGATTACCTATACCAACCGAGAAAAGCCCAAAGAGCCTATCCCGTGGAAAACTCTTGTGCTATGTGTGGAGAACATCATGTGTCTGAAAATTGCCCTCACATTTTCGGTGCATATGACTACATGGAGAACCATAGATGGAACCGGCAGCAAAATCCTTCATGGTATGATCAAAAAGCTCAAATTTTTTTTACCATAACAATTTTGCTGCAGCAACAGACATGCCCCGGCAATGTAGTCCTTATCAGCAGCCTCGTGTCACGGCAACAGATATGCCATGGCAATGTAGTCCTTTTCAAGAACATTCCAATTCCTTGAAGGAAACGTTGCTAGCTTCCTTGGCTAGACTTGACAGATCAATTAAAGAGATCCAAGAGCTATCAAAGAAAATAGATGCGAGGATAGCTCAGTGGGATGCAACCGTGGGGGATTCAGAAGATCAATTGGGGAGATCCACGTATGCCTTGGATAACATGCACCAACAATCCATTCTTGGGGATACTGACGTCCCAAGGCAAGAGGATAAGGAGCAATGCAAAGAGAGGTCCCTAATGTGTGGGGAACAACTAGAACCTCCAAGTCAAGAGGATGCCAATGAGAGATACTGTCCAACACATGATGAGCCTGAGCAACAAATTGCCTCGGTAATGATTGAGGAGCCTGAACAGAGCAATGCTGCGACAACACTCAATGAAGCTGAGAACAACAATACTACAGCAAATTCTGAGGAACTTGATGCCCAGAAGGTTACAACGTTGATGTTGAAGCAGGAATTTGTAGATTGCTCTCATCTACAGTTGCCACGGCAATTACACGACCACATGCAAGATCAACGAGATGATAATACTTTGCCAATAGAATATGAGCAGGTAATGGTTGAACCTTTCGAATTCTTTAAAAACTCACCTCGTCCATTGCAGGTATGTCTTGAGGAACCGATGTTGGTAGATTTGAAGCCATCGAAATCCCTACTGATGGAGATGTTTGAGAGGCCAAAAGAAAACGGTGTTTGGACTCGTGAAGCTTTTTAGAAAATTGGTTTTTCCCTTGACTTAAAGCAAATTTTGGCAACTGATTGCCACGGCAATTGGCTTGAGCAGCAATTACCACGACAACAAAGGCTACACCCAACCATGATAGAAGTCGACAAGAATGAGGTAATTGAATGGTTGGGAATGGATATAATTTTTCCCATTAATATATTTGTGCCTTCAGGAACAGTAGCAAGATGGAGGGCATGCATGGAATACAAAGGAACACGGAAGAAAGACACATCCACCATGGTAACGCAAAAGGGAGTACCTACAAGCACATTGGACCAATTCTTTTTGGGCAACATTGTCACTCGATGGAGGGTGCGGATGGACTATAAGAAGTATCGAAAATGACCCTCCTCCAGTTTTCTTAGATATGCAGTAACATTAGAAGATGCATGAAAAATGCTCTTTCTAAGAATTTTTAATTCTTGTTTTTAATTTTTGGAACTTTATTTTATTTTTCGTTTTTTGTTCTTTATTTATTTTGGAAATTTTAGGAGATATTTTATATTTTTTTGTCTACAGTGTTCTTTAGTTTTTAGGTTTTCTTTGTTTTCTTTTCTTTTCCACAACAAGACTCACAACCACCATGCTAAGAAAATTCCCTGCTGACTATTTGCCATGGCAACCACAACAGAGGATGCCCCGGCAACTACCTCAGCAGTTGCCACGGCAACAGAAACTGGCACTGCCCAGGCAAAAACAATGGCTTCAGCAACTACTAATGCCCAGGCAAGTGAACCTGCCTCGGCAAACATGGATCAAATCAAAGCAATGCTATTCACGCGGTACCAGCCACAAGCATTCAACCACCGACCGAAAAATGAATCAAGCAAACGACACGAAGGAAACTTATCACTCTAGGTGACGACCTCTCTGACTAACACATTTCATTTAGTTTCTTTTAAATTTTGTTTCACTTTTACATGCATTGAGGATAATGCTTTTCTCGAGTTTGGGGTGTTGGTTTCTAGTTAGTTTCATGTTTAGTTGCATTCATCTTTAGTAATCGCATATAGGTTGCATATGTTACTTGCCATGCCTTTGATTGGATTTAATTGCTTAAGACTTGTTGAATATCCAATGATGAATTTTCTCCACTGCACTTAATTGAAAGAACCTTTAATTTTAGGATTGCTTGAAAAGAACTTAGAATTTTACTATGACGCTGTTTTTTTTACACGGTTGTGGCTTGTTGATTGAAAGAAACTTAGTGAACTTAGGTTGCTTAAAATTTGGGTAAATTTGAAAATTAAAAGTTAATTTCTTACTAGAGGTGCCCGAAACTGGCTCTAGTAGTTAATGCACATTAAAGAATCACTAGAGGTGCCCGAAATTGGCTCTAGTCGACTAAAATAAAATGAGAAATTGCTTACTTCGCTAGAGGTGCCCGAAATTGGCTCTAGTGAAAATAAAAATAAATGCCCCAGTAATTAAATTGATAAAAAGCCTATTGTTCACATAGAATCTTGAAAATCAACTTGTACACAACTACGCACACACTTGTCACGAGCATTATAATTTGGTTACAGGTAATTTTTATGCTATCCGAAAAATTAAAAGGTGATCATACTTTGTGCCACGGATCTGAGGTTTGAATTCAAGTTTGAAGCATGTATTTGATGATTAAAGTCTTGGCAGGTAATCGTTAGTTCGCATTACTTGAGGACAAGCAATAGTTCGAGTTTGGGGGTGTGTTAAGTGTTCAAAAGTACTATTTTATTACCCTTTTTACTCATATTATTGTTAGACTTAGGCTCATATTAGTTGCATAATTAGTCATTCATGCATTAATTCACGTTTCTTTCCACCGTTGAGCTTGATTACATAGCTTGGTGATTTTTGTGGAAAAAGATACTGCTTTGGTGTGTTTTTGTGTGTGCAGAATCAGTTGCCAAAGCAAGGCTGGAACCAGTAGCCAGGGCAATACAAGAAGGAGATGCTGACGCAGTTGCCAGGGCAGTGCATGAAAGTTATGCCGAGCTAGTTGCCAGGGCACAATGGAAAAAGATGATGTGGCACTCGAATTGATGACTAGATAAAGCCCAATATGACGTGGAAGAAGATAAATCCTAGAAGAATTGGAGATTCAAAGAAAGATTAAATCCCAAAGAAGATAGGAGAAGATCTAGAAGGAATTTAAATATAATAAGAATTATATTCTTTTAAAGTATTTAATTCCAACTTAACTTTCTCCTCAAGAAAGACTTTGACCTAACCATCTCCTATATAAAGAACCCATAGCCGCCTATTTCAACAAGTTTGGAAGGAGAGTTCAATTGAGAGAGAATTCAAGAGGGCTGATCGATTTCTTCTTCTTCTTCTTCTTTGCTTCTATTAGATTCATGGTTTAGGGATTATTCTTTGTATATCTTTTGAACCCAACCATGAACTTACTTGATTGGTTAGGGTTATTGTGTTTTTGTGGTTGTGAGAAACAATTGGATTTTGTTTAGGTAATAAGAGTTTGCACTTTTAATTCAAGGTTTACTCATTCTTGGTTTTTATTCTTGTTTGCGAGTGAATTGGGAGATGATCTTGTAACTCTATCCATTTATCTAATATCGGGAGAGCTGGATTCAAGAAATGAATGAGTATGGTCTTTATTCAATCTATTGATGGTGAAGATTAATCCGGCTTAGGAATAAGTTAAGGATTTCAACGGCTAAGAGGAGCGCAAGATTGGTTATTGTTCACCCTTGATTCACGCAGGGATGTATTGTCAAGGAATGCACAATTAGCTAGAGTTTTGACTTAGGGATAAGAAGAAACCATTGAAGAACGCTTTGCCGAACCTTGAAGTTGCTGCCCAGTCGCCCAGCCAGTTACCCAGGCAACCGTTCTACTAGATGCCATGGCAACCCAACTGCGCAAGTTGCCACGGTAACTGAGTTGCCATTGCACTCTTTTACCAAGACAATCCATTCGGCTATCACACTTCAACTCACGATAACCCGGCCTACTTTCTGTCATTTGTTTACATCTTTATTTTATTTACTTGCTCTTTTACTTTACTCTTTAAAATCAACTCCTACTATCAATTGTGTTTTTACTTTTACAGTGCGATATCTAAAGCAAAGTGGCCCAAACCAATCCCTGTGGAGACGATACTCGATACTCGTATCAATTTATTACTTGCGACGTGTATACTTGCACCGTTTGCATAGCACTCAATACGCGCAACAACGTCATTCACACTATGACCTCCATGGTTTGGTAGCAGGTTGGCACCTATATTTGGTTCATCCAATTGTAGTACCCCAGTTTTGATCTTGTTTTGTACAAACTTTTTGAACGCGATACAATTTTCAATTGAGTGCCCTGGGACGCCGGCATGATAGTCGCAGTTTGCCTTGGGATTATACCATGCGAGGTAGGGTGGCTCAAATGGAGTAACATAATACGACCTAACCAAATCAGCCTTGTGTAGCTGTGAGTATAATTCAGCATACGACACCGACAGAGGAGTAAATGGCATCTTCTCATTTTCTTTCTTTGGGGGTCTTGTCTCTTTTTTGTTTGGGCCCTGTCCACCTCCGGTTGCACCTGGCGGTTGGGAAAAAGTGAAATTCTTCGGGGTAGTGTAGGTGCTTGTTGCGTTCACCTCATTATCCTTCCTTTTTTAGTTCCTTCGGGAATTTTCTTCGCTATCAATTCTTCTACTCTTTATAGCCATCTTAATTGATTCCTCAGTTCTTACCATGTCGGCAAAATTTTAGGTGTTGTTGTTTATCAATCGGTCGAACAACGTGCCCCTCAAAGTGTTTACAAACATTGGTGTAATCTCATACTCGGGGATTGGTGGTTGAATTTGAGAAGCCATATCATGCCACCTTTGGGCATACTGACGCAAACTCCCGTTTGACCTTTATTCCATTCCTTCTAACATGATTCGATTTGGTGTCATGTGGGTCACATGTTTGTATTGTTCTATAAAGGCCCTTGAAAGATCCTTCCATGATTTAATATTAACTCGACTGAGCTGAGTATACCACCGGGTTGTAGAGCCGATTAAACTATCTTGAAAACAATGAATGAGTATTTTCTCGTCTTTGATAAAAACTGCCATCTTTCGGTAATACATGGTAATGTGAGCCGATGGGCAAGTGGTTCCATCATATTTATCGAAATCAGGAACTTTGAATTTTGGTGGAAGCGACAAATCTGCCACGAGACTCAAATCACTAGCGTCGTTCCCTTGTTCACCTATCCCCTGCAAGGTCCTGAACATTTCCTCCAAGAAACGAAACCTATTCTCATACTTCTTTTCCACCTCGGCCCTGATCATTTCCTCTACCTCATTCATCACGCTTAAATCTGGTACTTCGTTATCTAGACCTGCCTCTACATCAACGGGTTGATTTGCGGAAACTCCCTGATGGTGGCTAGGGGATGCTCCTGCAAGATTGATGTATACTTTCTTTTTTGGATTCGGTATTTCTGGTTGGGATTTCTCATGAAGCGTGATACCTTCAATTCCTTCATCATTCAAGCTGTCAATAGAGACCCATTCTTTGCCAAGCTTCTTGTCTAATAGAGCAGTCAACTGAGTGAAAACTGAAACTTGTGACTGGGTGATTTGATCCCTGATGCTTTGTTCAACCCCGTCCAAACGTGTTTCGAGATCCCTTTAACCTTGTTCCACTTTGGCCATCATTTCTTCCATTGCCCTTGTTTGCGAGCGGGTAGCGTACGGGCACGAAATGGTCACAGATTTTTAAACTTTCACTTTCTTTTTGTCAGGATATTTCTCACATTTAATTTCATTAATTAACTGATTAATATATGGTATATGTAGCGGAATGCAATGCATGACGCAGATGATTAGATAAGATGTGCACGAAAAAAATATGCAGATAAAGGTGTTGATCCTACAAGCGATCACCCTAGGACAACTTTCATTGAAAATAAAGAAGTCTTGATTACAAAACGAAGCAAATTCCTACAGATAGGCGCCAGCCCTAACTCCTAATTCTTCGATAGCTCGAAGAAGTTGAATGAATCTTGGTGCTTCGTCCATCTCTGGAACAACAAAAGGGCGAAGAGTCTTAGCTTCCGCGGGTAGAGTTCTTACATGATGGGCTACTTCTTGCACCTGAACCATCAAAGTTGTATTGTAATCGTCCCAGTCCTGAATCATTCGGGTAGCATCACGAAGTCATCTTAGCCAATAATTGTCTCCACCATCCGCAGCTTCCTCGAGGACTAAGATACGACTCAAGCAGTCTTGAACTGTAGCTTCTAGTGTCTCAATCTGATCTCAGAGCGTCTCATTCTCTTGCTGACTAGCCTGAAGTTCAAAGAAACCATTCATATCACGGTACTTTTGGAAAGAAAGATCTAACTCTGCTATCTTCGCTTCTAACAGGGTATTACTGGCTTGGCTTTGATTCAGACTCTCAAAAGTAGTGTTATATAGAATTTGCATCTCTTGCAGCCGATTCTTGTTGTCGTGTGCTTTTCTCTTCCACATGATACTATTTTCTTTATCCCAATTCACCGCTTGTTTACCTTTTTCCTTCTCTTGCTTTACTTTCTCTCTCTTGATTGATTGCTTTCGTAAAGGCTTTTCTTTCTTTCTCGATGATCAACTTGTTGCCTTCTCTTTCTTTCTCAACTTCTTGCTTGTCTTTCCTATTTTCTTCCTTGATCAAACGCAAACATTTTCTTTTTCTTTTTCAACCGCTATAAATCTTTTTTCGGTCGATATTCCGTACCGAAGCCTGAAGCTTGACAGTATCGCTTTGGTAAAGGGTATTTCTTTCTTTTAGATCCATGTTTTCTTTTCTTAGGTCCTTGATTGTTCCATCACATATGTTTATATCCAAACTTACTTTATAGAGCTTGATCGCATACTCTATTTGCAAAACTTCCATCTTCTTCTTAACCTCCTCGAGCTCACTTATCAAAATGTCAGCCTCGGAAGGGACTATCTTCATGTGCTCCTCTAATGTCATGGTGGGTCTTTGATCTGGCCTTGGAATCTCATCGTTGATCCTCTAACGTCTCCAAAAATCATAATCGGGAGTGAACCTACACGCGCGATCTTCTTCAACCCTTATACGGTAGCAATGATCCCAAGCCCGAGATATATTCTGAACTTTCTCTTTGAACTCACCCTTGAAAGCAAATTTAGTACGGCTTAATCCTGAAGTAACAGGAATAAACTGACGAGACCCAAATTGCCTGGATACCAACAAAGGGCCGCAACCAATCCCTCCGTACAATCCCAGAAGCATTAGCCAATTGTAATCTCCGCATCGATACAAGAAATAAGGGATACTGCCTAACAAAGGTACCCACCAAACTATATCATTATCTTGGAGGTTCATGAGAATCATAGCCCATTTAACCTTTTCGATGTTTTCTCGCCATTCCTTGGCCACATACGCTTGCAAGGGAGAGAAATCCTCAAACAAAATGCCAGACAGAACCCTTTTTGGCGTTTCCCAAAAATAAATTTGGATCCAAACTTGAAGCAACTGTGCGCAACCTCTAAAACGTCCCTCTTCATGCCTTCGGACAACATTCAGAGAAATGAAAGTTTTGGCCAAGATTGCTGGTGTCGGGTTTGCCTTCCTCTTCAAGCGCTCGGGTACATCCAGAACAGCCACATCAATGTCATTTAGAACCCTCGGAAAAATGATCAATCCATATATTCCCAGAGCGAACAAGTCCATCTTCATAACCTCATCCGGATGTGTGGGTATCAAATCCTGAATGCATTCCCACGAGAAGGCTACACTGTCTCTTCGATGCTGGATCAATCCTTTTACCTAATCCTTACTCATTCCTGCGATATCCTTTAGCTTGGATAGCTAGTTCTGAGACTTTAGGTGTTTAGAGTAAATCCAATCCTTCTTGACACCTTTGTGATGAAGTAGCGTCGTGTATTCTTCGATTGTGGGCATCATGTCCTCCCCATTAAAGGTGAAACAACAGAAGACAGGATTCCAACATTCAAACAAGGCTCGAAAAAAAGGTTCATTAATTCTGACATACATTAATTCGGCTATGTCACCATAATTCTCACGGAACAGATTCTTCGATCTTCGATCCCAACTTTCCCAAATTTCTTTTAACTCGTAGAAATCACTTTGTTGTAGGCTCACGTAAGTATATCCCGACACTATGTGCTCACTCGGCAAACTGTCACCCTAAACCCTTTTGGTTGACCTCGGACCAGTGTCGAACTTGTGAGTTGACTTCTTCCTTTTTAAGTAACCTCCCATCCATAATGATAGCTCTTTGATCTGGTAAACCACCTTGATTCAACACCTCTATGTCGTGAAATGAATGCAAAATGAAGGAAAAGCAAAACAAAAACTAAACATGAAATAAATGAGTTAGTACAGGAATAAATAAATAAACGAGGCAACAAAGCAAAAAATTAAACAAGCAAAATATCAAAAGAAACAACCTTATTTGTTTTCCATCTAAAACACCTAGGTTATCCGCATGGCTCTAAAAGGGGTGAGCTTTCGATGTTCTCTATATGCAATTTTGGTACTAGAAGGTACCCGAATTGTCCTTACTGTCCCCTACTAAGGGATAACAAGGCCCCCGATCGTCACCCATTATAGGCTCATTTCAATCGAATTCAATTCAGGGGGACCCTTTCGCTATGTCCATATGGAGAAACAATATTCCCATAAAAACATAGGGTAATCGAGCCCCGAAGGTACTTACTAGGCCCATATGGAGGAACAATATCCCCACGAAAGCACTAGCGTTTTCCCCCACTTAAACGAACAGGTTTATATGCCAAATTTTAAATGCGTTAAAATAAACTCGCATTTATAAACAAATATCAACTTAATTGTCACTTTAATTCGCAATTTCCAATATTAAATAAACGGTAAAATATTTTAGGCCGAACTCTCTTTTTTGTAAAAAAAAATTCTTCCCAGTGGAGTCGCCATGCTGTAGCGACGTTTTTTTGAAAACTCGAGGAATTCAGGGGTTTCCCGTTTTTATTTGAAAATATTTTAAAAAGGGAAATTTCTTTTAAAACGTGCTTTTAAAATAAAACTGGAGTCACCACCGGTCACTTGGGTAAGGTAGGCCGGACACCAAAAAACCAAACTAGAGATTCTAGGACTCGGGAGTCGGTTACGTGTGGTGAAGGGTTAGCACCACCACAACGCCCAAAATTGGTACAAAAAATTTTACGCTTATTATTATATTGGAAATTGTAAATTTAAAGTGACAATTTAATTGAAATTTGATTATACAGACGAGTATATTTTAAGGGCTCTGATATTCGAGAAGGAACGTCCGAGCCACCACCACTACGACTGATACTGGCCTCGTTCGTTCCCGAATAAAAGTACACCGCATAACATACATATTCCGGTATGCAAGAACTTTAAAAACGATCTAGAAACAAACATTGGCAAATGAAAAGTGAAGGCGTAAAGATAACAAAAAACTAAATTGTCATAAAAGTTATTAAGTTCATCACACATATGCCACGTATTACCAATTTTAAAAACATATATTATACGTGTTTTATAAAGCTACCTTTAAAACATATTTATTAAAAACGTGCATTAACATTACACCTATATTCATGATACATATACAAAACTTATAAACTACTTAAACTACACATATTTCTCATAAAAGAGAACACAATATCACTACAATATACATTATAAACAAACTGAGCTTTAAACTACATCTAAACAAACATATTAACCATTATACCACAACAAGCATGCATCAAAGCCGCATTAATTAACACATAAACAAACATAAAATGGGAATTGAAACGAAAGAAAATTAAAATGCGAAGTCGAAACTAAAGGAAAGTGCAGAATAAAGATAACAATGAAAGAGACCAAATAAAAAAAGGACAAATCGGAGGGCAGAATAGAGAAAGTACGAAAATCTGTGACGAAATTATAAATATTTAAAGATTCATGGATACAGACGTTATTGTAAAAGGAGGAAGGACCCAGTCCGAAATTAAAATGGGGTGGAAGGGCTTAATGCACAATTTCCCCATTTTTAAAATGCAAAAACAATATAAGTAGTTCTTTAAATCGAAAATTAAATCCATTTGGTTGTTATAATACCCAGCCCCCCTTTTACAATACTCAATTCTTTGCTAGGGTTCTTGAGAACCCAGAAACTGGCGAGTACTCAGCCTCGCGCCACCGTGATAACCATTGTCGGACGCCATTCATCGGTGCCGACAGACCCCTAAAAACACTCTACTCTCTCTTTGTCTAAAAAAAACAAACTGAAACCCTGAGGACCCCTCTTTTGGCTTTGGAACAACGAGGATTGGCCGGTTTCCTTCGGTTCTTACTTCACCCAGTTCACTCGTCATGGCCCCGAGAGGCCGGAGAGCTTATTACCGGTGAGAAGATGAAGCGGCACCGAAGAGGTTACCCTCACCAGAAGGTAAAATAAAAAAAATCCCTTTTTATATATATGTATTTTGAATACATAAAGAATGGTTACCTCTGAAATCTCTACTTTCTCTATTGCTCCTTGAAATATCGGGATCTCCCCCTTTTTACAATACTTGGTTTTTTGTTATATAGCCGATTGAATACATGTATTGTCAAAATCCAAATCAAATGCTTCTGATAACTTGATTTGGTTGACATTGCCTTGGTTGTCTTTGGTTGCTTTTCTCCTATTTTTGCTATTTTAGGCTTATCACTTTTGTTTTTGCTGCCCTTTTTTTTACATGCATGTTACCGTCCGAAATGATAGAGCATGGCACGTTCGCCGGCAGTTGGGCGGCTAATCCTGCCGTCGTTGCAAGGGCGCGTGGAGAAGCTGGACAAGCACAAGCGATCTGAACAGTCGTGCGTGTGGTGCGTGGAGGAGCTGTAAAGTCGGGCGTGTGGCGCACGCACGAGTGAGGAAGCCGAAAAGCCGGTGCGTGGGCGCGTAAGGGATTGGAATGGTCGGTATTGCATGTTCTGGACCGTTAGATCAATCCCAGATCTGACGGCTGGGATCGGGTGGCTGCAAAAGGATAAAGGCATTAGGGTTTTGTTCTATTATCAGATTAGGGTTTTATGTAATAATATGGGCCGATTATTTTCATTTGGACTCTATGGACTTCTTTTCTTTTATTTCAATACAATGGGCCTAATTTATATTAATTATGATCTTACAAATAGTTACATGCTAATACTAATGATAATAACAATAACACTAACAAATACAAGTAATACGTAGTATAATACACACACACACGTATATGTAAACAAACATTCCGAGAATAGCACATATCTCATAATAGTAAAATGGTACGTGTAATACATACTTACATGCATATTTAAATATAAATAACATTAATAAATACATATATACAAGCAATCTATACGTACAATACACATATAATCATGCATAAATAACACGTGTGCGTGCCATATTCATATAACACTTTTATGCCTAAAAAGATAGTGACACATTCATATACTAAACATGTAATAATCACATAACAATATATATACTTTCCTCTTGGATTTTAACAATAGACACATACATATGTGGTTAATAAATAAACAACAACCCATAAGCCCATTATTGTAAAAACAAACGTGAAAATAAAAATGGGTTCACTCCGGACAAAATTAGCGATTACAGTATCGATATGCCATGTGGTGTATCGATACATGCGAGCTCAGATTCTTTAAACGAGCCTTTAATAAGTATCCAACCTTAAATCAAACTTTTAAACCCTTATTCATCTAAAACCCTAGCCCTTCAACTATAAATATCCATCAAATCCTCTTGTTTTTCACACAAATTTTTTAGGGTTTTTGTTCAATAAACCAATTCTAAAATCTCTCATCAAATTGGTGTATTATCATCCATCCATTCTTCCAATTTCCTCAAAACAAGGTATAAACTCTTTCTTTTTCTTTTATTTTTTCGTTTAGATTTGTATACTGTTTTAAACTAATTTTTTGTACAAAAAGTATACGTATAGTATGAGTTTCAAAGTCTTTGCAAAAATTCTTTCAAAATCTAAATTTTTTTATTCGAATATAAAAATATACCGTATATTTTTAAATCTCTTTTTCCAAATTTCTTTTTACCAAAATCTTTCTAAAATTATATTGTATAGTTCTTCATTACTACCTTGAATTTTGGATTACATATTGGATTGAATTTCATGATTTATGCATACATATTTTTGTGCCTAGATTGCTTTTCAGATTCTCTATGGCACCAAGAAAAAGAGCAAGAACAAACGAGGTTGGTGAGTCTTCAACCGAAGACAACTCGGCACGTCCTAACCTTAGTGTCATTTATCAAAAAAGTTTTTCAACCCTGACGGCTGTAAACAACTTCAAGCAATATCAAAACTACAAAATCTGTCGCGAAAGAGTAACCTCTGTTCCTTTTTAAACTCCAAACGCGTCAAGTTCAAATATCTTCATCTCTTGCATTGTTGGAACTTTATTCAATTTTTTACTATCCCCGATTTATTGTATTGTAACCTTGTTTTGATCTTCTTTACCAATGCCTGGTGCATCCCCAATCAAGACCGTTCTAAGGTCATTGCCATTGAGTTATTCTTAATGAGGAAGAAATTTCGTATTGATGTTCAAAATCTAGTCAATGTCTTTGGGTTAGAAGATGAGGGAATCAAAGATGAAGGATCCTTGGGAAACGTTCTTGGCGGTTCTATCACAGTTCTTGATGCTCATGACCGCTTCTTGCATCTCATGATTACTTGGTGGTTTCGGCCATCCGGTGGTAAGTTTTCCACTATCCGACAAGTGGATGACTTTTGGATAAGATGCTTTCGTGACGAGAAGCATCCCAATCTTGCTCAAATAATGTTCGCGGAGCTAGTTTACCTCATCCAACATCGACACACCCCTCTAGTTTCATCCTTCACATATGGGACAACTTTGAGTTACTTGTTTACTCAATTGGAGATCGATTGCTCGCAAGACTTTCCCGAGTCTCTTACTGATCCCATTGATGAGCGCTCTCTTGTTCGTGAAAATTTTTACTATTTTAGTGGTAAGTGGCTAAGTCTCGCCGAGCTTCCACGTGATGCAATCCCTGGAGAACTGAAAGTTCCTCAATAAGGCGCCCCTCAAGCTCCGGTAGCTCCACCGGCTATGGATGCTCTCATGGCTTATCTCAATGCTCAATTTACTTTATTGAAGAAAACCATGAATGAAGGGTTTGCGATCATTGATACTTAATTTACTTCCTTGGAGGATCGAGTTCAAGCCATTGAAAGCCAACAAAGTTCGATGAACATTTCTCTTACGGCTTTCCATGGAGAATAGAGACAATCTCAGGCTACTCAAACCCATGACAAAGATGAAGATCAAGAGGACGAGGATGATGAGGATGCTCCATAGACATAAATTGCATTGCATATCATATTAGCCTTTTTATTTTTATGCACCTATGTTATTTACTGTATGAACCTATGATGTGATTTTAGTTTGTTTTTAAGTTTTAAGTTGGATTTGGATTATGTTGCCTTGAACTTTAAATGATAATTATGTTGCTTTGATTATGCTTTAAATTATGATAAGTTTGTTGCTTTGAATTATCCTTTAATATCATTGATTTTGATCTAGCAAAAAGGGGGAGAAGAAAGAGCTTAAATTTTCTCAAAAACATTTTTTGAAACCTATCTTAAAGTAAAGGGAGTTTTTTCACAAAAACTTAAAAATTTATTTTGGGTTTTGTTATATCAAAAAGGGGGAGATTGTAAAACCTATGTTGATTTTGATATAAAAAACATTTTCAAGGACTTAGTTGTAAACCAAACAAAATTTTAAAGTGTCCCAAACTGACAAATATTTTAAAGCATATTTGATTCTAAGTCAAAAACTCAAAGCCCTAAATTTTTCCAAGTGTTTTAAAGGCCAAACTATAGAAATACGCCCAGACATATCGATACGCCTCTGAGCGTATCGATACAATTTTTAGAACATTAGACACTGTAAGCATCTGTTTCGATACGATTCCATTCGTATTGATACGACCTTCATATGGGCTAAGTATTTTTACTCAGGCGTTTCAATACGGTTCCATCCGTTTCGATACGACCTTCATACTAGGTTTAAGATTTAAACATGGTGTACCGATATGCCACTAAGCGTTTCAATACGCTTCAAAGATTTTCTCAAATATAAGCATTTACTGATTTAGCCATTGAAGTCAGTTATTGGGAAAGACCATTTTTAAAATGCCGTTGGACCCATTTCAATACACCCTCAAGGCGTACTAAAACAAGTTCAGACAGTAGCTTAAGTGAGCAAAATTGCATCGATGCGGCTTTGCCCGTATCGATACGCTTCCTCGTGTATCAATACGCGCCTACATAAATTGTACACAACGACTCTTTCTATTTGAGACAGGTATCGATACGGCTATTCGTGTATCGATACGAGTAGTTGAAGAAGTACATTTATGGTGGGAAAAAGAGGAGCCAACGGCTATATTGATGACTTCAACCACCCAAACGGCTAGAAATTAATGAGAAGATATAAAATCAAGTCTCCAAAGCCTCAGCAACTATTATTGAAAAAATTTGCAACATCCAAGCAAAATCCAAAACCTTCTTGAGCTAAAGAGTCAAATACTTATAACCTCAATTGAGTGTGTTTTCATTGTTTCATCTTTTGTCAATTTGGGGAGTGTGATTTATTATAATTGGGCAAAAATCCACCTATTTGAGAGGTTATTTATTGTTTGCCTATTTCTCTTTGTAAAGAGTGAAATGGATCAATCTTTGGGTAGAAAGATTGATTATTTGTAACGGTTTCCTCCTAATCCGAGAAACGGGGAAGAATTCTAGTTAGTGAATTGTTGAAATCCTCAGTAGGGTGCTGGGGTAGTGGATGTAGAGCTTGTTCGAAGCTTGAATCACTCTAAAATCCTTGTGTCTCCAATTTCCAATTTTCTTTTTGCACCCTTCATTTTTTAAACTACCAATTCACCCCCTCTTGGTGATTTGCCATCAATTGATCAACTTAACAACTTTCATTGTGTTTTTGTTCCAAACCTTGTAGCATGAGCCAGTTTGGGACCATATTGGTTATGTGCTTATACTGTTCTGTGAAAGCCTTGGCCAAATCCCTCCATGACTTGATCTGAGCTCGGGTGAGCCGATTGTACCACCTCGAGGCTGATCCCACTAAGTTATCTTGAAAACAATGAATTAGCAATTTTTCATTGTTGATGAATCCGGCCATCTTCCAGCAATACATGGTTAGATGGGTAGTGGCACAAGTTGTTCCATCAAACTTCTCAAACTCCAGGGTCTTGAACTTGAACGGGATTACCACATCCGGGACCAAACTGAGTTCTCTAGCGTTCAGTCCAAAAGAACCTTCCTCATCTTTCATTACCCAAAATTTTTCCTCGAGATCCTTCCAGGTATCTTCCAATTGCTTTGAGAAATATGCCTTCACTTAGTTTAACTTTTCCATCTCATCAAAGTCTGGGATACCATCCCCAACATCGTCGATATTTCTGAAGGTTATGTTCGGTTGAGCTTGGGCAAAGGCGCTAGCCTGATGAGCATAAGATGCCCCTTGCAGAGGGTTGGATGAAGGGTTGATAAAGAGAGGACTCTTAAAGATCGGGGCACCCAAACGGTCTTCCGAGTCTTGGGTTGGGTTTTCAACCACATTCTTTCCTCTTAGACTGGATTGCATCATCTAAGATATCTCCTTCATCATATCTTGTTGGGACTTGATGATGGTGTCCCTTAATTCTTGCTGAGCTCGCTCCAATTGACCTCTCAAATCAGCCTCTAACATAGCAAAGCTTTCCTCCATTTGTTTCTTTTGGTGCCGGGTAAAGTGTAGGTCAGAATCTTTGATTGCTAAGAACACTTCCACGAACCTCCCATTAGTTAATTTTATTTGTTTTATGAAAGGATGTATGCAATATGTTGCATGCACAACATAGATAGATGATTAAAGGTAATTAATTAAAAACGCATAATTGAATGCAAAGAAGCGTTGATTCGATGAACATTCTCATTTAACAACATTTTACAACGAAGATCGAGTCCCGTTACAACGAGTAAAGAACATAACCACCACATAGGGCACCACTGAAACTTAAGTTCCTTCTCTGCCAATGACTGGGTTGGCTTTTGCTCATCTTGTGACCAATCCTAAACTTCGAGATTCTTTAATTCGTCATTACGGACCCTTTCTCCCATTATGAAAGTCTTAAATTTGAACTGTTCTCGAATCAATACTTCATTAAGGAATGTGTTATGAGCATGCACAAAAGGAATCGAACGAAACAAAACAAGAGAAGGGAGCAAATGAATTAGTAACAAATATAATAAATGATGAATAAAATGCAAATAAATAACACAACAAAAAGGATTGACAACAAAAAGGCCTGACAACAGGAATTCTAATCGCTAAGGTTATCCGCATGGCTCTAGACAGGGTAGGCTTCTCAAATTCTCATACATGTGTTTGGTTCTAGACAAGGGTACCCGAACCTATCTTATTACCTACTAATGCAACAAGAACCCCAATTCTGGCCCATTACAAGCTTGCGAATTGGTTTCGGTTCGAGGGAAAGAGTGACCTAATGACCTGGAAGGTTGCTCACGTGTCAAGAGGCGTGGATTCCGGAAGTGAATTACCGACCCGTGGAAGGCTACTTACGTGGGTATGTGGCGTTTCACTCCCACTTAAGGGATGAAGCTCGGGTATAGAGCTTGACGATCATGATGCAACACATATCAGTGATTCCTTATAAATTGAATGAAAAATTAATTTGAAGACCACCAATTGTCAAAGCCCATTCAATCGTAGTTATATTTCCAAGAAAGGATCAACTTCACTAGAATCGATTAAAATTTCGACAATTTTCCATCATTAAAAACAACAAATATTTTCTTGGCCTAACTCTCTTTTTGTTTTGTAAAAACAAATTCAGTCCCCAGCGGAGTCGGCAAGTTGTAGTGACGTTTTTTTTAAAAACTCCTATTAAGAATGTCCCACCCTTGAAATAAAGATTTGTTTAAAAGGGGAATTTCTTTTGAAAACTCTTGTTCATTTGAAAAACGATTGAAAACTTAGAGTTGCCACCAGCCATTTGGATAAGGTAGGCCGGACACCACAAAACCAGAGATTCGATTTGAAAGGGGTCTGGATTTGGTTACGTGTGGGGAAGGATTAACACCCCCATCAAGCCCAAAAATCGATATCAAAATATTTATTGCTTTTAATCGAAGGAAATTTTCAGAACTTGAAAAGAAATTAATTCGGTGACCTTAATTGAAAATTAACCTTAATTGAACGAGCTTTATCAGATTGGCGGGTTCAAGTTAATTAGTCATTTAATTAATAAGGTTGACGATACATCAGGCCATAGATTAAACCAACATCGAATAAGCCCGACTGCCGTGTTAATTTTTGGTTCGATTCTCGTACGTCACTTTTACGCATGATGCAAGCAATTAAAACATGATGTGATGATTTGGTTAAGTTTTAATTTTACCTTAAGTCGGTAAGGATTAATTCAAATATTTGGTCAACATCCTTTAAGCTCGGACTGTTATGACACAAGTATCGGAATTATTGAACACCTCCCATTTTATGATTTAAATTGATTAGCATGTAGATCAAATGGGTCAAATGGTGACAAATAAAATGAATGTCAAACAAAGGCTTGAAAATTAAACACACAAAGGCACACGAAAAGCCCTAACCTAAAAGGCCCAAATTATGGAAATTTAATTAGTGATCTAGTTACTAATTAGGTGATTCTAGTATTAACCCTAAATCAATTAACCCTAAAAAAACTAGAAAAACCCTAACAAATTATGAATTATCTTGGAACCTGATAATTAATTCAATCGATTTTAAACTAGTGTTCCAATAAGCCAAGAACACTATTTAAAACAAATTGAGTTAATTAACCATAGTTTAAAATTAAATGTCAATCTAAACTTGCAATTGATTTTATCCCAAAAATGATTAAGAAATGTTCAATCCAAAGATAAATTTAATTCACTAAGTTAATTCGAACCTAAATCTAACTAAGGCTCTAAACTAATCCTAAATTAATTTAATTAATTTAAAGATTGTGCCCCTATGAGACGAGCACACGATATTAAACTAATTAAATCAATTTTACCTAATTCTAATCTAAGAACTCAACCTAAACTGTGCATAAATAAACACCATACATATATTATGTACTATATGAAAACATGTATCATATATACTTTAAAAACTATATTATATGTTATGAAAACTATGTATTATAATATAACAATTATTATCTAAGAAAACTATATATATCATTGCATATATTATAGAAAAATATATTATTAGAAACATATATTATATATATTGTTTACAAACTATATAGTAAAAAAGAACCATAATTTATATTTTATATACATATTATATATTATGTAAACTATATATTATAAACTACGTATATTACATATTAAAAACTATGCATTGCCTTTTTGTACAAAAACTATATTATATGTATATATATCATATATAATATGTTATAAAATAATACATGTTACATACATGCCACATCCAAAATATACAGCAAAGTAAACATATATAAAAGGGACTGAAATTAAAAAAAGAAAAAAAAACAAGGCATAAAAGGTAAATATGCATGAGAATCGGGGGACTAAATTAAAATGAAACAGAAAGTAAAAGGGGTATTGGACCATTTAAAATCTGATTAATACCAAACATGAACGAAATTGTAAACTTTTGAAAACTCAAAGGGGTTGGGGTTGTGATTTGCAAGGGCAGAAGGACCTAGGGTGGGAAACCGAAAAAGTAGAGGGATTTATGAAAGTAAATAACCCATTTGTGTTATAAAGAGCCGGTATAAATCCGATTTTTTTTCTGAAAATGGAAATTTTTTTAAACGCTTTCAAAAAAACCCCTATAAGCTCTCCCCTTCTCTCCTATTCTCTGAAGCTGGGGATGAATACCGCCGCAGCTCATCCTCAAGCCCTGGAAACGTCGGTCGTTCCTAGAAACCGATCGATCTCCGTCGTCTCAGCCGCTACCGGCGAACTTAAAACCGAGCCAAAACCGTTTTTTTACACTCCCTAAACCCAAATCTAGCCCCTAATTTTGAAAACCAAGCACTATTTTGCCTAGATCTAAAAAAGTCGAAGCCTCTTTTTGCTTTACAGCTTATTTCTGACGCCATTTCCTTTTTCGACTCACTATACTAGGCCTCGATGAGGCTCATCATCGGTGAGGAGGAACAACGACGCGAGGAAGGTGAACCGACACCGAATGGTAACCTCTAAACCTTAGCTTTTTGTGTTTTTTTTTTTAAAAATATGCTTCAAAATGATAAGGAAAGAAGGGATACCTTAGAAAGTTGTTGATTTTCTCTATTGCTTCGGAAAATTCTAGAATGGTTTACAATGGTCTTTTTGGTTCAATTTTATAACTGTGTCTACATTTGATATTTGATATATAAAATATACATCAAAATCTGTCGTTTGTTGCTTTTGCTTCTGATCTGGTCAGTTTTTGAGATGTGTCTGATATCTTGATTCGTTTTTTTTATTTTTTTTCCTGATTTTATCCCCTTACATGCTCTGATATCGTGCTTCTTCCTTGCATGTGACGAGAGAGGAAAAAGGGACCATTGCTGAGGGCAAAGGAGTCAAGCGCGTGGCGCCGCTCGAGAGCAGAATCAGTCGGGCTTGAACAGCGCGTGGGCGCAGCGGGAGGCGAACGGACACCGTATGGAGAGTTGGAACACCGACGGTGGATGACACGCGCGCGTGGGAAGAGCCAACAGTCGCGCGTAGGCGCGTGCTGGGAGATGCAGGGACCTTATCCACTGAATCTGGACCGTCATATCTCATCAAGATCTGACGGTTGGGATTAGGCGGCTGCAAACAAAAGTTAATTTGTTTTTTCTTTTATCAGATTAGGGCTTAGGTTTTATTTACCATTAGGCCCATAATCGGGCTTTATGCAATGTATAAATATTTATTATTTGGGCGTATTAATTGTAAATGGACTTTTATGATTAATACATTGGGCTTTTATTAATTGTAGTTTATAGTTTTTTGTTTCTTTTCTGATTTTAATTTAACAATAAAAAAATACAATAATAATATATAATAATAACAATAAATATAATTGTAATAATAATAGATAGTAATAATAAAAAGATAAAATAATAATAATAATAACAATAAGATAATATAACGGTAATAATGTAACAATATTACTTAATAATAACAATGATAGTAATAATAAAGATAATAGTAATAATATAATATACTAATAATGTCTTGGTGGTTTTTTCTCTTCAAATACTAATAACTATAATAGCATAATAGTAAATGAACTAATAATATTAACACTGTTTAAGTTTTTTTTTCTTATATCTTTTTTCTTTTTTTCTTTTTTTTTCCAGATATAATAATAAAAGGTAGTATTATATATATATATATAATGATAAGAAGCAAATAATAATACTAATATTCCTTTTTTCTTTTTAATGATAAATATACATATTCTCTATATATTAATAAAATAACCAAAATAAATTATCAAAGCCCCTTTATTGTATATATTAACAAAATATAAAAGCGAGTTAATACCCCGAATAAAATTAGTGATTACAGAACTAATTAGTAAGATAAAATTATAGATGTTTACAATTAAATTTGATCGGAAACTCGAAAAACTCGACTCGAAAATTTTTAAATAAAGTTTAAGTTATAAAATAATTCTTCTACTCGACTAACTCAAAAAATTTGACCAGATTTGAATTAATCGAATTTCCACCCATATTTAAATCAATGTTGTTGTTGTTATTACTATTATTAAAAATAGAATCATCAATGATTTGTTTTCGAACAACATAATTATTATTTAATAATTAAATAAATTGATAATTGTTCTATTTGTTTTATACCTTGTAGGCATCAAAGTCTCAATCTACATGGGAATTCAAGAAACGCGGATGCGTAAAGTCCAAATTTACGCCATGGAAAATAATAAGACACGAAATTTGGTAGTCCATGAAAACGAATAATGTGTTGAAATTATGGGAAAACAAATGGAAGAAATTTGGTAGTCCATGAAAACGAATAATGTGTCGAATATTTATGGATTGAAAGCATGAAACTTAGGTGCCTATGTGTGCAGTGTTTGTGTAAATCTAGAATCACTCTTTCTTTTCTTTTCTTTTTTAACTGATTCTATTTAGAGGGAGAGAGAGAAATTCTAGCAAAAAAATCACTTTTTTTTAACGAGTTATAAGTTTATAACGATTTTTTTTAAAAGAGTATATAAGAAAATATTGTTAAATATTTGTAGAGTGTAACATTTTAGTAATTGCCATAAAATTTGTAGTTATATATATATATATATATATATATATATAGAATTACGGTTGAGGTTTTATATTATGTCAAAACACTAAAAAATTTGATGTATGCATATATATTTGGCATAATGCTAAAAAATGCTCCTAACGTTTGACTGAATTGTTACTTTTGTCCATATTCTTTTGGCATAAAGTCAAAAATAGCCTTGACCTTTTGGTCACTTTAGTACCTATTTTTTTTTGTGCAAACAACCACCTAACGTTTCATTTTTGTGCAATTTTTACCCTCGTTGGATAAAAATCATTAATCAATTAGCGGTCAACTTCCTTTGATGACGTGCAATTTTTGGCATAATGCTAAAAAATGCTCCTGACGTTTGACTAAATTATTACTTTTGTCCATATTCTTTTGGCATAAAGTCAAAAATAGCCCCTAACGTTTGACATTTTGGTTACTTTAGCACCTATTCTTTTTTTGGTGCAAACAACCACCTAACGTTTCATTTTCGCGCAATTAACCCTCGTTAGATGGAAACCGTTAATCAATTAACGGTCAACTTCCTTTGATGGCATGACATGGCCATATGTATAGAGATGTTGATGTAATATCAAATAATTTTTAAAAAATTAATTATTTTTATGTTATTAATTTTTAAACAACTATATGATGACACGTGGCATCATTTGGTTGGTTCAAAGTCAAGAGAATAAATAAAATAAAATTTAAGATTTGATGCTACTAGATTTAACCTAAGCTTGGTAGTTGGAAGGCATAACGCCTAACCACCAAGTTAAACCACTAACATATTAATTTTTTACCAGATATTTTATTTATTACATTCAAACAAAACAAATCTCAACCCTGCAATTTAAACTACATTTTCATTCTAAAACAAACTCACAAAATAAACCTGTAGTATTTCTTTCTAAAACAAACACCCACCATAGCAATGGCAAGGTCACTATCCACTTCTTCCTATATATAATTGTGGGTTCTTGAACAATATATGAATCCTTCTTTATTTTTCATCTTGAAATTTTATTCCTATGTATGTTCCCATTTTTCACTCTCTGTTTCCAGCTACAAAACCAGGTTCACAACTAAACAAAGGGTAATTTCAGGTCTCATGAACCTTGAAATCCAGTTGAGGTGATTTCTTGTCTAGTTTCTTCCTTTTAATGTCTGGTCTAGGATGGAAACTATTTGCAGATAACCCATGTTTTATTTCATCACTTTTATAGCTCAAACAGGGCGAGCCATCCAATACCCCGATGGGGCTTTGGGGTACAGATGAAGCCGAAGGAGTTGCAGTGTCGTTGATGAATGTCGAATCTTTCATCACTTCAACACTCATTCCTGCAAAACAAATCGGTGAAGGTCAATCGAATTTGTCATCTCCCTCGAGCTGTGTATCTTACTTTTTGATTTTCAACCGTTGTTTCTTGTTGGAAAACATTAAAATTAGAGGAGAGGAAGAGATTACAGATTCTAAAGGTGTTAATTGAAATAATTTACCGTTGTTTCTTGTTGGAAAACATTAAAATTAGAGGAGAGGAAGAGATTACAGATTCTAAAGGTGTTTATTGAAATGAAATTAGAGTTTAAATTGCAGGGTTCACTGTGACATTATATTTGTTTTGTTTGAATGTAATAAATAAAAGATCTGGTAAAATATTAATATGTTATTGGCTTAGCTTGGTTGTTAGACATTATGCCTTTCAACCACCAAGATTGGGTTTGAATCTTAGCAGCCTCAAATGTTGAATTTATTTCTTTCCTAACCAATTAGATAATGCCATGTTAGTTGGTTAAAAATTAGTAATATAAAAAATATATTTTTTTAAAAATTGTTGATATCATGCCAGCAAAGTGCCACGTCAGTATCTCTATATATGTGGCCATGTCACGTCATCAAAGGGAGTTGACCGTTAATTGACTGACGATTTTCATCCAACGAGGGTGAAAATTACACAAAAATGAAATGTTAGGTAGTTGTTTGCACCAAAAAAAGAATATGTGCTAAAATGACCAAAAGGTGAAACGTTGGGGGCTATTTTTGACTTTATGCCTATTCTTTTTTAAGCTATTTAGCCCTCAATATTTCATTTAGGTTCAAAATAGCCCATCTGTGGATGACAACTGTTAGCCAACTGACGATAAACAACTTGAAATGACTTGATAGAATGACACGTCAGAAGAAAAAAATATTTTATATTTTATACAATTTTATAAAATTATTTTTTGATTGATGTGTTATTCTGTAAAGTCAGAATATTTGCCTATATGACACTGTTATCGCGACGACCACTGCCATGTAGGTTTTTCATATCATTTCAAGCCATTTACGTTTGTTGACTAACAATTTTCATCCACAGATGGGCCATTTTAACCTAAAATGAAACGTTGAAGGCTAAATTGCTTTAAAAAAGAATAGAGGCCAAATTGATAATTCAATCAAACGTTAAGGGCATTTTTTAGTATTATGCCTATATATTTTGGTAAACTATTTAGAAATTTTTATATCAATAATATTTTTCGTAAAATGTTATTAAAACATTGATTTTGATAGCATATTTTGGTGAAACATCAATTTTGATAGCATATATTGGTAAATTGTTATAAATTTTGTACTTGGGTACATGTTTTGGTTTTATAGAAATCATGGTAGAAGTTATATATTTCGGTAAAGCTTTAAAAAATTGTTTATACATTTTGATAAACCATTATAATTTTAAACCGATAACATATTTTGGTGTAGATTTTAGAAACCTTGATAAATAATTAGAAAGTTTGGATGGATACCATATTTTGGTAAGGTAAAAATATTATGGTATTAGTTAGAAATTTTGATTGACAGTTAATAAAAAAGTACAGTGTAATGCTAAAACTTATAACGGAATACCGACAATTTATTACTAATGTTTAGTATTTATATTTTTTTAGTAAATTATGAGAATTTAACTTAGGAAAGAAGGGACTGTGTCAACGGAGAGTATTTAACCTCTGTTTAATATAATGTTGTCCCGCCATTTAAGCCTTTAATCTCTTCAGACATCACATGCATCAAATATTCTGCAGGTTTCTATTATCAGATTAGGGCAAAAAAACAAAACACTACATCACAAAGTCTACCACTATTTGTTAATCAACTAAAGCAATTACAGGATAAGGTGTGGTAGATATATTTCTCAACTTTGACCAAAGTATACCAAACTGTATATCTGCAATATTTGGAATAAGCCAGCTTACTATTGCCAGTGTTAAGGGCTCTTTTTTTTTATTCAGAATTAGTTGTACAAATCTGATCTGAATAAAAGATAATAATTTCCCGAAGGCTTCCAGAAAAGACAAGATTCATATAGTTCAAATCCTATCTTTTCCAAAGGGGACAAGTCATTAATTCTACGTAGGAGGGTCAAGGTAAAATTATATAAGTGTAGAAAGGTCAAGATAAAAATTTATTCTAACAGAAATATAATAAAATAATTTATTTTTTAGAAGAGGCCAAGAATGTAACATTTTCACTTAGTAAGAGAACTAATATGCTTAAATTGTATTACAAATAGTTGCGAGGAACTAAAAGGTAATTCGACTGTTTAATCAAGGAGGCATTGGTCCTTCTAATTGGCCCGAGTCTATAGAAGGTATGGGTGGATATTCGATCGAATTGAGTCAAAAAAATTGAATTAATTGTATTGAAGAATCCAATTTTATAATTCATTTTTTTTTTGAGTTGAGTTTATGAAATTCTATTCGAGTCTAATTGAGTTGAGTTGTTTGAGTTTTTGTTCAAATTTAATTGTAAATATTTATAATATTATGATACTAATTAGTTCTAAGTTAAACGATTTTCTATAATTATATGTGACAAAATTGAGAGACTCGACTCGAACATGAAAATTGATCCACTAAATAATAAAAATTTCGAGTTATCTGAATTTCATTTTATAATCTAAACTTTATTTGGAATTTTTTCGAGTCGAGACGAATTTATAAAATCACGAGTTGAGTGTTTTTACATCGAGTCGAGTCGAATAATTTGATTTTTCGACTCGAGTTTTGTCCACCCCTAATAGAAAGTACTTTGCTGTGTTTCGAACAAATTAGTGTCAACTATATTTCATCATTTTATGTAGTTTATATACAGTTTGACATTTTTTGTACGGTTGACAAAGATTTTGTAAATTTTAAATGAAAAATTATAATATTTGCCTAATTGTACAAAAAATTTCAAGGTGTATAGAGACATAGATCTTGACAAAATAAGTTGAGGCCTTCTTATTTTTTTTAAAAAAAATTCAAAAGTATAAATTAAAATTTTCAAAAATTATGAATGACTTAATTTAAAATTTTGGAGGTCTAACAAAAAATTGAGATTTAATGAAAATTTTTTAAAAAATAAAAGGGGCTCTATTAAAAAATTAAAATCTAATGAGAATTTTAAAATTTTTGAAGGAGTCAAATTAAAATATTTTTTAAATTTAAAGGGCCAAATGTAAGATTTTCACTTAGTAAGATAAATAATATGTTTAAATTGTATTGCAAATATTTGCGAGGGACTAACAGGTAATTCGACTGTTTAATCAAGGAGGCATTGGTCCTTCCAATTGGCTTGAGTCTATAGTAGTTAGGGGTGGACATTCGATCGAATGAGTCAAAAATTTTAAATTAATTGAGTTGAAGAGTCATATTTTATAACTCAAACTTTATTTTTTGAGTCGATCCGAGTTTATGAAGTTCTATTCGAGTCCAGTTGTTTAAATTTCTGTTCAAATTTAATTATAAACATTTACAATATTATAATACTAATTAGTCAGCATGTTGAACATGACAGGCTTTAGCTCGAATTGAGCCTCTTGGATTTTTGGTACAACGATCGCTAGATTTAGTTATCGAGGATAGGTGCGAAGTTGTCCCGAATGAGCCTCCTTTGAACTATCCCTTATCTATTCCTAAGTGCTCATGCATCTTGATCAATGTTGTTGCCGTTCAGGTTGTCATCCAGATTTTGATTGCGATCCCCCATTGCTCTCGATCTTATGTTCGAATGGAATAAGGGGTTCGTTTCGATGTGTGCTTTTGATCATGCACTGATAACACACTTGAAAAGAAAAAAAACAAAGAAACTAAAAGTTAAAATTAAACTAAAAATTTAAGTGCAATTACTAAGCTATAATCACCGATTGTCAATCCTCGGCAACGGCGCCAAAAACTTGATGCGTATATAATAGATGCCCAAATTAGAACAAGTATACTCATCGCTCAAGTAATAAAGCGATAAATAGAGTATCAAGCCCACAAGGATTGAAGTGATAAACTCAAAACGATTACATGTAAGAGTTAGTGAAATAATGATGTAGGTTTGATGATAAGAACTATAAACTAGATGTGATGGCAAAGAAAAGTAAAGTGAAGAAATTGTCAAGAATAAACATATGTTCTAATAGAGATTCTAATGAGAACGAATGTTGGGTTTATTGCTGAGAACATTGCTAATACCATTCGAATGCTATAGCAATGAGACAACACTTATATACTTGACATGATTTTTGTATAAACTCCTAAACTATGTCTAGCTAGAAGTTGATATCATAATGCTATGGCGATACATGTCTGCGTTAACCCTAGAAACTTATTATCTGTTCAAGTCCACCTTATTAGTCGTTGAAATCCTAAACTTATGTCTGAGCTGACTTAGAGCTCAAGTTAACAGTTTAAGCTCCATTGTTCACATGGTTTAACTTAATCTTCTCGATATTAAGTTACAATTCAATAACCAAAGGCCTCTCTCGATAGCTCTTACAAGATTAAGCAGTAAGTTCAATGAACATAATAGATAAGAAACGAATGCTATATCATTAAACACTAATTAAATATAGTATCTTAAAACAATAAACCCAACAAAAAATATTTAGCTCATGTTTTAGCAAATAATATCCATAATAATAAAAATATGAGTTATGTCAGTTTGTAAAGCAAGAGAGAAAGAAAATCTAAACGTCCTAGGAATTCTTCTTCGTGCCCTCGAACCGATGGTGCACCACTCCAAACTCTTCAAGCCTCTCTCGACCTTCAACGAGTTGAGGAGTTTGTGTTGGCGGTTCTCCAATTGCTACACCATAAGCTTCTATATAAAAATACATGCTTTTAGGATTTGTGTTAGCGGGTCAACGAGTTGAGTAATTTGGGTCGAATATTTTTGAATACCCTAATCCACGATATGTTTGTTAATAAATGTCTATATCAATCGCCATTGAAAAAATGACTCAGCACGAGGTATGGTCCGGAAGTTATCCAGATCATACTAGCTTAAAGATTTTTTCTTATCTCGCGTATGCTCATGTTAATAATGGAAAAATGGAGTTGAGATCCATAAGGTGTGTGTTTTGCGGTTTCAAAACTGGTATAAAAAGGTATAAGGTCTAGTGTCTAAAAACCAAAAAAAAAGTCATTTTTAGCAGAAATATAAATTTTGATGATATTGTTTTGCTACGACCATCATCCCTCAAAAGAGCACCAATCAAGAACAACAGGAACTAAACACATCACTGAATAAGGTTGAGCTTCATGTTGTTACAAGAACTTTGGCAAAGACATCTCCGCAGACTTGTTGAGAAGCACGAAGTACATCAAAGACATATCCGTAGAATAGGTCAGAGACGTAGAGTAAAGCGGTGGCATGAGCACGACAAAGTCAGCTCTGCAAGATAGGTTACAGAAACGATGTATAGCTGAGTCATGTTCTTATAATAGTACAACAGATCGGGGCTATACTCCTCCACTGCAGATAGAACCTCAATATTCTATTGCAGTAGACAGACCTAAAGAGAATATCAAACGTCTATATAGGGAATGATCTAGTGGCTTATGCGTTGAAAGTGTCCGAGGATATAAATGCAAATAAAAAATCATCAACTTATATTGAGGTAGTTCGCTGTGAAAATGCAAGTAAGCAAATGTTTGTTATGTAAGAGCAGATGGAATCATTGCACTAAAACAGTACACGAAATTCAATAAAACTTCCTAATTGTAAAAGATATGTACATGATAAAAGGGCATTTCAAAAGAAAGAAACGACTTCAAAAGTCCAAAAACCCAAAGACATCGCAAAACTGGTGGTAAAAGGCCACAATCTGATTCCGAACTTTAATTTTACAGATATATTATGGCCTTTCTCATGAATGATGATTATTATTCTACACCTTCGAATTAGGTTTGGTCAGTGCTTGAACTTGGTCAAAGTTCATTGCTGAAGATAACCTATTTAAAGTGGTTTCTTGAGAGAGGTGGATATATTTTTCTGACAAGAATTTGTGTTTAAAGTGGAGATATTAGGGGTTAAGGTTTTAGACAAAATACAAGACACACCAAATAGATCTAAAACTTGACACAGCGTTAGGACACAAATTCTTATAATCATTTTTTCTTCATCATATTCAAAGTTTTAATCTTCTTTTTGTAATTTTTTATTTGGATTTTTCACATAAATCCTAATATATATATATATATATATATATATATATATATATTTTGCTTTGTTTGTTATTACCTTCTTTATTTCTTCCTTATCGTTTGTCATCCGTATAACTTTGATATAACATTATTCAGTGAGAAGCTTTTTTGTGACATGGTAAGCTAAGGTACAACTAATCAACAAGGTTAAAATATTACTTCCAGAAGTCAATGAAGATAATTGTATAAAGCTCGTGAGGTTTGCTTGTTTAGAATATTGTCTTTATTGTTTCATTTTGTGATTAATTAAATTTTTTTCGGGGGTTTTCTTTTTGAAAAATATATCAAAGTTGTAAATGACAAATATGACATGATTATTAACCGGCTAAAAATCTATATATCGTGTTTTTTTAATGATCTAAAGATGATTATAAGGTAATAACTGTTCATACATATTTTTAACTCTTCGATAATGTATATACACTTTACAGACAAATCGATTTGAACTCATATCTCTTAATATGAACATCATCCGTTTTTTCTACTGAAACACTTGTTGGGTTCAAATTTAAAAAACTAACAAACATAAGAGCAAAAAGTGTTATTGTGCCTAAAATACAAGCTGAAAATTGGAAGTGCTAACCAGGCAGGATTAGATAAATTGAAGCAAGATAAAAAAAAATTAAAAGAAAAAATAGGGAGAGAGAAAAGAAGTGTACATCATAGGCCATTACCGACAACTAAGCGCAAGGACAAGTAAAATTTGATTCCAAAAAATCAAAATTTTTAATTCAATTTAACGTGAAATACATCGACTTAAATTAACTTGAATTATAATTTATAAATTCGATTAGACTTAAAAAAATTCAAATAAAATCTGAGTTATAAAATGGAAGTTCAAATCGAATCTCTCAACTTTTCTTGATATATGTATATTACATATAAAAAATATGAAGTAATTTATGTGTATATCATATTTATAAAAAGATATTTTAATTGGAACAATTAGTACTGTAATATTATAAATATTTATAATAAAATTTGAAAATTTTGACTCAAATTTTTTAAACTTAACTCGAAAAAATTTAAAAATTTGACTTATAAAACAAAACTTAACAATTCAATTAAGTCAACATTTTGACTCAGACTCAAGCCGATCAAATGTTCTCCCTATTATTTATTTAAGTCTTATCTTTTAAAAAGTTGAGAACTCGAATTTTTAAAATGTTAAATAAAAATTTTTAAATTTGAAAAAGAAAATCTAAATCTAGGTCCAAATTTAATACCTAATTATTAGTTATTTTTCATTTTTTTGGCATTACACTTTACTTTTTTTAATAGTCTAAAGGTGATTATAAGGTAGTATTTATTTATAAATATTTTTAACTATTTGATAATACATAAACACCATATAAAAAAAGTAATTTGAACTCGTGTCTCCTAAAATGAATATTATCCGCTTTTGTACTGTAATACTTATTGAATTCAAAATATTATTTATATTTTTTATTATTGTAACATAGGTTTACAGGAATAATTTAATTCCTAGTTTATATAATTTAGATCTAAAATATTATTTATATATTATCGACCAACATCTCAAATTACAACTAACCACTCCAAAATCTAAATCTAAGTTGAATCTAGGTCCGGAATTAAATACCTGGTTATTAGTTATTTCTCATTTTTTTCATAACATTTTTAATAGTTTAAAAGTGATTTACAAAATAATAATTATTTACAAATATTTTTAACTTTTTTAAAAATGCACATACACACATGTCTCGTAGAATTAACATCATCTATTTTTCTACTAAAACCACGCTACTTTAGTTTCTTATTATTGGAACATAGGTCTACAAGAATAATTTAATTCCTAGTTTATATAATTTAGATCTAGAATATTATTTATATATTATCAACCAACATCTCAAATCACAACTACTGATAAAAACAATTAGAGTAATTATCAACCAATAATGAAGTTAACTTTGACAACAATATTAGGATTAATATTCGCTATCTCAATAATGTAATACATTATCTATGAATTAAACGCAGAGCTCAATTCACCATTACCTCTCCTATAGGTTTTGTTGTCTATACCTCTGCTACATCACTTTTGAAATTAGTAAGACAGTGTTCAGTCCAATAGGAAATTTTCTGTAATTATAACGCTTTCTCTCCACCAGTCCAAGAATTTATATGACATTAAAACAGTAAACCTTTGTTTTTTCTGTAAAAATATAGAGCACGACTCTTCCCTCTTTAACTTTGTTTAACCGGTTTTAAACCAAAAAAAAAAAATTGTTTCACCGGTGATAGTACCGGCTTTAATGTTAATTGTCGACTGTCAATTTTTCTTTTTAATTTTAAATAAAAATAACTCTGTCTTTTGTAGTATACCTTTCTCTGTTTTTGTAGTACATTTATTTCTGTCTTTTAGCAAGTTTTTTGTATTCTTCTCGATCGTTTGGCCGTTTCTTTTTATTTTATATTTTCTCATAGTTGGATTTAATAACACCACGACTGATCAAGATGACATTTATTTGTAATCATGTTGATCTTCCCAGATCTGGACGCTCATATTAAATTTGGATACGCGGTTTGTGTTTGTGGATGGTTTCTCACGACTCTCGACTCTGATTGTGGTCTTCTGTGGTCTTTCAATATCTTAATCCCCTTTTTTGGTTTGTTTGCCGATGCAGTCAGATTTATTTTTATTTATTTTCCGTTCGAGTCTTTTAGTTGAGATTTTAACATTTTTTATGTATGTTCATTATATGATCTAAAATAACTAATGTTAGTCAATGTTATAAAAATATTATATTCAATTTACGATAATAATTAAATTTCTTTTTATAATTTTAAATATTTTTTTCTTAATAAAATTAGCCGCTTCTATTAAAAAAATTATCTTCCCTTAATGTCCCTTATTGAAACATTTGTTACCGCTTTTTTCATAGTAAAAACCACATTCAATCAATTTGTAAAAGAACAAGAAAGAATAATTTCTAGAAAGAAAAAATCAACAACTCCCCAATACTTTAATATTATGAAAACAAGGGGCAAAGGGAATCTTGTAGAAATAAGCAAATAAAGCCTGATAAAACCACACTTGTATAATCTATCTTTCTTCAAACGATGAAGGAGGCCTTTGTACGAATAGTCAAAGATTTCAACCAAGTGGGGCCTAAATACATATATGAGTTCATAAAAATTTGCAAATCAAGCCTAAAAACTCCAAAATTTATTGGACCGAATGAAAATTTGACACCTACACCCCCAACAACAAGCCTCATTTTCCACTATAAAAACACCTCCCTTCCCATTGCACCATCGGAACACACAGTCGGATGATGGGTTTTACAAACTTGCTAGTTTTGCTCCTTGGAGTGGTGACTCTCACCGCTCCCTCCCTTGCCACCTACGACTCACCCGATTATGGGAAGCCCCCGGCTCCGGTTCACAAACCACCGGAGCTTAAGCCACCACCAATTTACAAACCACCGAAAAAAGAGAAGCCTGAGCCTAAACCACCCAAGCCTCCTGTCTATGAACCTCCAAAGAAAGATAAGCCTGAACCCAAGCCACCAGTTTATAAGCCTCCCAAGAAACCACCAGTGTATGAACCAAAACCACCAAAGCCACCGGTTTATAAACCTCCAAAGAAAGAGAAGCCGGAACCCAAGCCACCGGTATATGAACCACCAAAGAAGCCTCCGGTGTATGAACCAAAGCCACCAGTCCATGAACCTCCAAAGAAAGAGAAACCAAAGCCCAAGCCACCGGTCTATGAACCACCAAAGAAGCCTCCAGTGTATGAACCTAAGCCACCAAAACCTCCAGTGTACGAACCTCCAAAAAAAGAAAAGCCCGAACCCAAACCACCGGTCTATGAACCTCCAAAGAAACCTCCAGTGTATGAACCAAAACCTCCAGTGTACGAACCTCCAAAGAAAGAGAAGCCCAAACCTAAACCACCAGTCTATGAGCCTCCGAAGAAACCACCGGTGTATGAACCCAAGCCACCAAAACCTCCAGTCTACGAACCTCCAAAGAAAGAGAAGCCCGAACCAAAACCACCAGTCTATGAACCTCCAAAGAAGCCTCCAGTGTATGAACCTAAGCCACCAAAGCCGCCGGTCTATGAACCTCCAAAGAAACCTCCAGTAAATGAACCTAAGCCACCGAAGCCGCCAGTGTACGAACCTCCGAAGAAAGAGAAGCCACCAGTGTATGAACCACCTTATGGTCAGTATCCAGGGCACCCTCCATTGGAGAAGCCCCCATCACCTAGCCATCCATAGAACTGAGCCACTATGAGTATATTGATTGGTAGATCAGTATTCAGTACCTAAATAAGAGCAGTTGTCGGCTCATGTTCCGTTTTTCTTGTATGTCATTGTTATTATGTAATGCTTTCTTTGTAATTTAATCCTCTTGTTGTTCAATGAGCATATGTGCTTTTTTAGTCATGCAAAATAGCTTAGCTTCTCTCTTATTTTCCACTACGTAACATTTTGTAAAAAGGTGGCAGAACTATACAAGCACCGATTAAAGGTATTCTAAAAGGAAAATAGTCCATGATTTCTAGAATATGCATGACTTCACGAACATGAATACCACTATTTTATACTACGAAAGTATGACAATATCGACAATGTGTTACGTGCTTGAAAGAAAATGATAGCTTGCAAGTTTAACATTGAAGCCATGGAGCAATGATAATTTAAAGAAACTAAATTGGTTTAAGTTCAATTTCAAGTAAACCCTTCCATATATTTATGAATATGGATAAACTTAAAAGAGCATCCAATACTATAAACGCCATCGTTTCTAGAATAATCTGAAACACGCATTTAAAATGTTTAGCAAGTCTGAACCGTGGAGTGGTACTATTGGTAAAGGATGATGTATTTTATTTAGGTGACTCGAGTTCGAGCATTATATGTACACTATGTGTATGCCTTATTAAAGGGTTAAGAAAATTGAACAAATACCACATTATAATTACACCAGCATATTCAAAAAAAATGTTTACTACGTCTTTTGTTTCGCTAATACTGTCACATATTGACGTATTTTTGTCAATTTTTTATTTTATATTTATAAAATATTTTAATTAATTAATTTTTTTTTAAAAAGTACTTATCGAAGTTTTTTAAAATATAATATTTTTATATTTTTATCAATAATAAATTTTAAATAATGAGAAGTTAAAATTGAAAAAAAGACCAAAAAGTCAACATCTATTACTAATTTCTTACATTGAGCCCTTAGTTCGAGATAAAATATAATGTGTGGAGCCTTGAGCTTGTTGACATAAAGAATACAATTAATTAGTTTAATCGAAGTGTTATCATTTTATAAATGGACAAACTTTGTTTTGTAAATTGATTATGCAAAGTGTCCAAGACAGATATAGAATATTCCTACCTAATACACATGCCAATAAATGCCTCTCTTTTTTCTTTTGGCGTGGTTGATTTTTGGCACTGCACAACAATAAGATTTAAATTTTTCTAACAAATCTTAAAATTAATTTTAATCCTATTTAAAACACAAAGGAAGATTCTAAGAGAATGATAAGTTTAGAACTCATAATTTAAAAAAATACAAAAATAAACGGTATATTCAACCGGTCAAAAATGTTTATTCAACAATAAAATTTACTTATATATTTATCTTTCAGTAAAGTTATATATTTGTTGCGTCGGTCACCTTGACATTTAGTTTTTAATAAACTTAAAAGGTTAACTTTTTGGTCATATTGATTAAACATTATGATAATAAAATATTATCAAGTAGGTAAATCGATAGAATGGGATTCGGAATTCAAATATTTTCAAAGTCAAATCATTGAAATTTATAAAGCTATAATACAAAACATATAAAAGCTGCCACAATCCCTCTAAGGATTACGATTCTAAGGCTCGGTTTGATATTTCTTAAAGAAAAGTAACTTTGAAGTTAAAAAGTATTTTTGGAGCTATCAACATTATTAAACATATAATTTTTTTTTAAAAAGTACGCTTGAAAATCAGTTCTCAACTGTTAAAAATTTCAGTTTTATGTTTGAAAATAAAATTAGAGTCAAAATTATAGTTATTAACATTCATTTATTATTTTATGGCGTATTTATTTTATAATTTATAAATTTATAATTTTTATTTATCAAAATATAATTATATGATTAATAATTTTTTTCACGAGTTTGAAAATTTTAATCTCATCATGCTAATTTTTTAGATTGAAGTATTTTAAATTATATATATTTTTATGGAACGTGTACAATCATTATAATTTTTTTAATAAAAATATTTTATTATATTTTTATCATGGTTTAAAGTTGAGATATTGTATATATTATAATATTAAAAAATTAAAATATAATTTCAATTTATATTTGATCAAAAAATTATTATATTTAAAATAATCATTTATTACAACTATAAACACTTAAATTTATCAAAAAAAACTATAAACACTAAAATTTTAAATCAAATTTTATACTCCCTTTGTCCCACCAATTTTGTTCAGTATTGACTTTTAAAAAGTTAAATTTTTTTAATTTTGACCACAATTATTTTAAATATTTAAATTAATTAAATTTTATAAAATATATATTTTAAACTACTTGATATAAGGTTTTTAAAACATATTTTTTATATTTTTATCAATAATACATTTAAAGTAATAAATAGTCAAAATTTAAAAAATTTAACTAAAAAAAAGTCTAATACTAAACATTTTCATTGGGACGGATGTAGTACTATTTTCATTGTGCTCTTTGAAAAATAATATTCAAGTTGTCTTAAATGATAATATATTATTTTTAATGACGCCTATCTAGCGACGGAGCTACGTAGACTGTAAAATAATTTACTGTCTTTCAAGAAAGTTTACCTTTAATCTCTTATTATTTTTTAAAAAACTTAAATTATTTAAAAAATATATTTTAAAATATTTATATTTTATCTCTGTACTTGAACTTACGGTTAAAAATAAATCAAAGGTCTGATAAAGTGACGGCAGTGCTTCCATCTGATGATGCATTCCATCTGTCTAGAAATATGGACGGAGGAAAAAAAATTACTCCTATATTACAGTATCATTTATTGTTAAAAGATCTTGAATTTTTATAGAGAGATGCTAATTTTATTTTTAGTACTTTTTATATTAAATTTTAATAAAATAATATACAAATTTTCAAATGTTAATTGACACGTCATTCTCCCATTGCCCCTGTTTAGAAACTACTACATTTTTAACTCATTTATATATTACATAATTTGGAAAAAATAAAATATATTTTAAAAAAATAACTCCAACTTTCTGTTTTTCAGATACATTATTCTTATAAAATTACGTGCCAAAATTAGATTTCATTTTATAAAACTTTTCATAAAAATAAAAATAAAAATATATCATTAACAAATATTTTTGAAGTTGAATTTATTTCATATACATATAAATCTTTCATAGAATTTTAGTATGCAAATTTATATAAAAAACTAAATATATCATTTTTGAAAAAAACTAAAATTAGGATTATAGAATAAATTTAAAAATAATGTAATAAGTCATGAAAAATATATTTGCGTTATTATTATTTTATTCGCATTTAAAGGTGTTAGTATGATCAATCAAATATGAAATGGCCAAGAGAGGGTGAATTGGAAAATAAAAAAGTGTGGAAGCAAATTGAAAAATGAAAAGAATTGGGATACAAGTGGTTCAACCTTTTAACAAGATTTACATCCACTACCTTAGCTTCTTACTAAGGATTTTCTAAATTTACTATTGAATCTTTTCCCCTTTTTCTAGGCTAAGGAGGAAACCTTGTACACAATCAAAGCTTTCTACCCAAAGCTTTGATCAAACACTCTCTTTTACAAGAAATGGAATAGCAAACTAAAAATCATCTCAAAGGTAGTTTGTTTGACCAATTACAAGTTCACTCAAAACCCAAAACTTGAATAATATGATTACAAGAAAGACCACTCAAGTGGGTTACAAAGATTTTGTGGAGCTCGATATCCTCAACCGAATTGCTTGCCAAGTGGTGGAGAAGATTAATTTTTGGGTGTTTGTGGTGGAAGCAAAAATTAGAAAAAATTGACACAAGATTTAAAGTAGTTCAGCTTTCTAACCAAAGACTACATCCACTACCTTAGCTTCTCACCAAGGATTTCACCAAATTCACTCTTGAATTTCTTCCTCTTTTCTAGGCTTAGGAGGCAACCCTTACACACTCAAAACTTTCTATCCCAAAGCTTGAGTAAACCCTCTTTTACAAGAGAAATAAAAGCAAACTTATAAAATCTTCACGAGGTAGATAATTTGCACTCTTAAGCACTCATCCAAATCCTAATACACTTGAGCATATATTTACAATTAAGCTCACAAGTGTTGTCTATATAAGAAATTAGACAAATTGAGCACTAAGACATTTCTTGATCATATGATTGTTGACTTGAGGATCATTAGTTGTTTCCTGGTGCTTGAAGGGTCCTTTTAACTTCCCAAAATGAGTTCCTAGCCGTTGGTGATCGTTGGGATTGAATTGGAGCCGTTGGGGGCTGATTTTCATGTAGATTTTCCCAATCTAGTGCAGCGTGTATCGATACATGGGGTACCCGTATCGATACGGCCTCTTTGGGAAAAATCCGTTGAGCCTGGAAACTTAAAGGTGTATCGATACACTTAAAGGTGTATTGATACGACCTTGTTTGGAAATTGTCGTTGGGGGTTTGACACGTAGGTGTATCGAAACACCAAGAGACGTATCGAAACACTTGACCACCCTATCGATATGGACTTGCTTGTATCGATACGGGTTTTGGTAGAAGGAATGTTACTGTAACTGAAACCCTAAGGTGTATCGATACGGTCATGCTAAAAACATGAGTTTGGCAACTTTAAAACATTTTGAATCCTTCTAAAGCCTTATAAAAACCAATCAAAAATATTTTCAAGTTGTTTGGACTTAAGAATACTTTTTAAATCTTTTCAATTTAGTCCAAAACTATTTTCAATTATTATATCAAAAAAATATCCTAACAATCTCCCCTTTTTATATAATAAAACTAACTTGAAAATTTGTGTTTGTGATTCTCCCTCTTTGTAAAATAATTTTTGAATAAGAGACTATAGATTCAAAAGAGTTAAAAGCTCCCCTTATTCATTTTAAAATTCAAATTTTCAAACCATTTCTCTCATTTTTGTTATATCAAAAAGAATTTTGAGACTATAAGTTCAAAATAACAATGGAGGTTTAAAAAGTTGACAATTAAAAAATTTTGTTTAAAAATGGCTCCCCTTACTCGAGCATCAAACAAATGGTTAGTCCAACAATTCATGATTAGCTAGTTGAATTAAAATAAACAAAACAAATTTAAAATAAGTCAAATTCAACTAATTTTTGCCACAATTGAACCAAAGGTATGATGTGAAGCTTCATTCTTCAAGTGCTCTTCCTTGTGTGTATGGAACTCCCCCTTAATGTTGTACTTTGTTGATCATTCTCCATCACACCTAAAACAAGGCAATCAAGTAATTTTTGGTATCCAAATTGCTTTGGATCCATAGGCATTAGTGGCACAAAGTTTAGTCCCCTTAGGAATCCATTTTTCAATTTCATCATTTTTAGTTGAAGTATTTAGTCCTTTTGGGACCCAAATACTTCTAAAACATTTTCCTTTAATAAATCTAGGGGTACTAGATTGTCTTTGATAAAAATTTGATTTTCCCAAATTGTTTTTCTTTTCAAGTTCTTTGGAAATCAAATCTTTTTCTTTCTTAAGATTATCCATCTTTTTTTGATGACATTTTTCTAAACTTTGAAGCAAAATTTGTAAACTTAAGACTTTAAGTTCAAAATCTTTCATTTTCCTTCAAACTCTAAATTGGTTTTCAAAAGCAAATCATTTTCAGTTTTTAACTTTAAAATCATCTTTTTATTTTTCAAAAATGAAGCTTTGAATTCAAAAACCAATTCATCATAGGCTTCTTGTAATTCATCAAAATAATATGGACTAGAAGTAGATGAATTAGAAGTTACCCTTGAATCTTCTTCGATGGCCATGAGACAAAGGTTGGCTTGTTCATTATCGGTAGAGTCATCATCACTCCAAGTATTCATATAAGCCTTCTTTTTATGGCTTGAAGAGATTGACCTCTTCTTCTTCATCCTTGATTCTTCATTTTCTTTCTTCATAAATCGGATGAATTTGTTGAAGAGCTTGACTATCTCTTCTTCTTCACTATCCTCTCCAATTGAGTCTACATGTTGGCATATGGAGGATTCGAGAGCAATGACATTCACATTAATGCCTAGCTCCATGATCTTTTTCTTCCCCTTTTTTTATCTCTTCTTTCTTTTTTTCCTTTTTTCGTGATTTCATGAGTGAGAAGAGACCCTATGAGTTCATCTAACTTTAGAGTCTTGAGATTCTTCGCTTTAATGATGGCGATCTTCTTTGAGTCTTATAACTGGAGAAGAGAATAAATAAGCTTTCGGACAAGCTTATCTTCTGGAAGATTTCTCCATATCCTTTAAGTCTATTGATGATGGTGGAGAATCTATCGAACATCTTCGTGATGTCTTCGTCCGGTTCTATCTTAAAGTTCTCATACTCAAGGTTGAGAAGGCCAATCTTAGTCTCCCTTACTTTGTTTGTTCATTCGTATGTGACTTCAAGCTTGTCCCATACTTCCTTTGCATGTTCACAATAAGAGCGCTTGGCATATTCTTCCGGGCAAAGTGAACAAAGGAGAATGTGCAATGCCTTCACGTTTAGTTCCATCTTCTTCTTGTCATCCGCACTCCAATCTTGCATTCTTTGTTGTGGCACGAACGGTCCATCTTCAATAAAATCCCAAAAAAGGTAGTCTTTGGCCTTGATGAAGTACATCATCCTATTCTTCCAATAGGGGTAGTTGGTCCTGTCAAAGAATGGTGGCCTATCTATTGATTGCACCATTAAAACCGGTTGATTTTTTGGTTGATCGAGCTTGTCGGGATCATCTTAATAGGATGTTAATCCTCTCGATTGATCCTCGTTTTGATACCAATTGTAGAGCCCAATATCCTCAACCAAATTGCTTGCCAAGTGGTGGAGAATATTGATTTTTGGGTGTTTGTGGTGGAAGCAAAAATTGAAAAAATTTGACACGAGATTTAGAGTGGTTCAGCTTTCTAACCAAAGCCTACATCCACTACCTTAGCTCCTCACCAAGGATTTCACCAAATTCACTCTTGAATTTCTTCCCTTTTCTTCTAGGCTTAGGAGGCAACCCTTACACACTCAAAGCTTTCTATCCCAAAGCTTTCTATCCCAATGCTTGAGTAAACCTTCTTTTACAAGAGAAATAAAAGAAAACTTGTAAAATCCTCACAAGGTAGATAATTTGCACTCTTAAACACTCATCCAAATCCTAATACACTTGAGCATTCATTTACAATTAAGCTCACAAGTGTTGTACATACAAGAAATTTGACAAATTGAGTACTAAGACATTTCTTGATCATATGATTGTTGACTTGAGGATCATTAGTTGTTTCCTGGTGCTTGAAGGGTCATTTTAACTTTCCAAAATGAGTTCCTAGCCGTTGGTGACCGTTGAGATTGAATTGGAGCCATTGGGGGTTGATTTCCATATAGATTTTCCCAATTTGGTGCAGGGTGTATCGATACGCGGAGTACTTGTATCGATACGAACTCTTTGGGAAAGAGCCGTTGAGCCTGGAAACTTGAAGGTGTATCGATACACTTGAAGGTGTATTGATACGGCCTTGTTTGGTAATAGTCGTTGGGGGGTTTGACACGTAGGCGTATCGAAACACCAAGATGCGTATCAAAACGCTTGACCACCGTATCGATATGGACTTGCCTGTATCGATACGAGTTTTGGTAGAGGAAGGTTACTGTAACTGAAACCCTAAGGTGTATCGATACAGAGTATACTGTATCGATACGATCATGTTGAAAACATGAGTTTGGCTATTTTAAAACATTTTAAATCCTTCCAAAGCCTTATAAAAACCCATCCAACATATTTTCAAATTGTTTGGACTTAAAAGTACTTTTGAAATCTTTTCAATTTAGTCCAAAATATTTTTCAATTATTATATCAAAACAAATATCCTAACAGATTTGACTCTAAAAGGCTCAAAATTGTTGGATTTGTGCTTGGATGCTTAAGACTTGTTCAATAGTTGTTATTTTAGCTTTGGAGACTTGAATTTTTATAGAGAGATGCTATTTTATTTTTAATACTTTTTATATTAAATTTTATTAAAATAATATACAAATTTTCAAATGTCAGTTGACAAGTCATTCTCCCATTGCCCCTGTTTAGAAACTACTATGGAGCTTCAGTAAGAAAGTTTATTAACATACTATTTTTCTTTCAAAACATTTTTGCAGAGACAAAAGTATGTTTTAATCCCATTATGTAGGATCATGTTTAACCAAATATTTTCTACTACATTTTTAACTCATTTATACATTACATAATTTGAAAAAAAATAAAATATATTTAAAAAAAATAACTCCAACTTTCTGTTTCCAGATATATTATTCTTATAAAATTACGTGCCAAAATTAGATTTCATTTTATAAAATTTTTCATAAAAATAAAAATATTTCATTAACAAATATTTTTGAAGTTGAATTTATTTCATATGCATATAAATCTTTCATAGAATTTTAGTATGCAAATTTATATAAAAACCTAAATATATCGTTTTTGAAAAAAACTAAAATTAGGATTATATTTATAGAATAAATTTAAAAATAATGTAATAAGTCATGAAAAATATATTTGCGTTATTATTATTTTATTCACATTTAAAAGTGTTAGGATGATCAATCAAATATGAAAATGGCCAAGAGAGGGTGAATTGGCAAATAGAAAAGTGTGGAAGCAAATTGAAAAATGAAAAGAATTGGGATACAAGTGGTTCAACCTTTTAACAAGGTTTACATCCACTACCTTAGCTTCTTACTAAGGATTTTCTAAATTTACTATTGAATCTTTTCCCCTTTTTCTAGGCTAAGGAGAAAACCTTGTACACAATCAAAGCTTTCTACCCAAAGCTTTGATCAAACACTCTCTTTTACAAGAAATGGAATAGCAAACTAAAAATCATCTCAAAGGTAGTTTGTTTGATCAATTACAAGTTCACTCAAAAACCAAAACTTGAATAAGATGATTACAAGAAAGACCACTCAAGTGGGTTACAAAGATTTTGTGGAGCTCGATATCCTCAACCGAATTGCTTGCCAAGTGGTGGAGAAGATTAATTTTTGGGTGTTTGTGGTGGAAGCAAAAATTAGAAAAATTTGACACGAGATTTAAAGTAGTTCAGCTTTCTAACCAAAGCCTACATCCAATACCTTAGCTCCTCACCAAGGATTTCACCAAATTCACTCTTGAATTTCTTCCTCTTTTCTAGGCTTAGGAGGCAACCCTTACACACTCAAAACTTTCTATCACAAAGCTTGAGTAAACCCTCTTTTACAAGAGAAATAAAAGCAAACTTATAAAATCCTCACGAGGTAGATAATTTGCACTCTTAAGCACTCACCCAAATCCTAATACACTTGAGCATATATTTACAATTAAGCTCACAAATGTTGTCTATATAAGAAATTAGACAAATTGAGCACTAAGACATTTCTTGATCATATGATTGTTTACTTGAGGATCATTAGTTGTTTCCTGGTGCTTGAAGGGTCATTTTAACTTCCCAAAATGAGTTCCTAGCCGTTGGTGACCGTTGGGATTGAATTGGAGCCGTTGGGGGCTGATTTTCATGTAGATTTTCCCAATCTGGTGTAGCGTGTATCAATACACGGAGTACCCGTATCGATACGGCCTCTTTGGGAAAAAGCCATTGGGCCTGGAAACTTGAAGGTGTATCGATACACTTAAAGGTGTATTGATACGACCTTGTTTGGAAATTGTCGTTGGGGGGGTTGACACATAGGCGTATCGAAACACCAAGAGACGTATCGAAACACTTGACCACCCTATCGATATGGACTTGCTTGTATCGATACGGGTTTTGGTAGAAGGAAGGTTACTGTAACTGAAACCCTAAGGTGTATCGATACGGTCATGCTAAAAACATGAGTTTGGCTACTTTAAAATATTTTGAATCCTTCTAAAGCCTTATAAAAACCCATCAAAAATATTTTCAAGTTGTTTGGACTTAAAAATACTTTTTAAATCTTTTCAATTTAGTCCAAAACTATTTTCAATTATTATATCAAAACAAATATCCTAAAAATCTCCCCTTTTTATATAATAAAACTAACTTGAAAATTTGTGTTTGTGATTCTCCCTCTTTGTAAAATAATTTTTGAATAAGAGACTATAGATTCAAAAGAGTTAAAAGATCCCCTTATTCATTTGAAAATTCAAATTTTCAAACCATTTCTCTCCTTTTTGTTATATCAAAAGAATTTTGTTTAAAAATGGCTCCCCTTACTCGAGCATCAAACAAATGGTTAGTCCAACAATTCATGATTAGCTAGTTAAATTAAAATAAATAAAACAAAATTAAAATAAGTCAAATTCAACTAATTTTTGCCACACTTGAACCAAAGGTATGATGTGAAGACTCATTCTTTAAGTGCTCTTCCTTGTGTGTATGGAACTCCCCCTTAATGTTGTACTTTGTTGATCATTCTCCATCATACCTAAAACAAGACAATCAAGTAATTTTTGGTATCCAAATTGCTTTGGATCCATAGGCATTAGTGGCACAAAGTTTAGTCCCCTTAGGAATCCATTTTTCAATTTCATCCTTTTTAGTTGAAGTAGTTAGTCCTTTTGGGACCCAAATACTTCAAAAACATTTTCCTTTAATAAATCTAGGGGTACTAGATTGTCTTTGATAAAAATTTGATTTTCCCAAATTGTTTTTCTTTTCAAGTTCTTTGGAAATCAAATCTTTTTCTTTCTTAAGATTATCCATCTTTTTTTATGATCTTTTTCTAAACTTTGAAGCAAAATTTGTAAACTTAAGACTTTAAGTTCAAAATCTTTCATTTTTGCTTCAAACTCTAAATTGGTTTTCAAAAGCAAATCATTTTCAGTTTTTAACTTTGAAATCATCTTTTTATTTTTCAAAAATGAAGTTGTGAATTCAAAAACCAATTCATCATAGGCTTCTTGTAATTCATCAAAATAATATGAACTAGAAGTAGATGAATTAGAAGTTACCCTTGAATCTTCTTCGATGGCCATGAGACAAAGGTTGGCTTGTTCATTATTGGTGGAGTCATCATCACTCCAAGTATTCATATAAGCCTTCTTCTTATGGCTTGAAGAGCTTGACCTCTTAATCTTCATCCTTGATTCTTCCTTTTCTTTCTTCATAAATCGGATGAATTTGTTGAAGGGCTTGACTATCTCTTCTTCTTCACTATCCTCTCCAATTGAGTCTACATGTTGGCATATGGAGGATTCGAGAGCAATGACATTCACATTAATGCCTAGCTCCATGATCTTTTTCTTCCCCCATCTTTTTTTATCTCTTCTTTCTTCTTTTCCTCATCTTTTCTTTTTTTCATGATTTCATGAGTGAGAAGAGACCCTATGAGTTCATCTAGCTTTAGAGTCTTGAGATTCTTGACTTCGATGATGGCGATCTTCTTTGAGTCTCATAACTCGAGAAGAAAATAAATAAGCTTTCGGACAAGCTTATCTTCTGGAAGATTTCTCCATATCCTTTAAGTCTATTGATGATGATGGAGAATCTATCGAACATCTTCGTGATGGCTTCGCCCGGTTCCATCTTGAAGTTCTCATACTCAAGGTTGGGAAAGCCAATCTTAGTCTCCCTTACTTTGTTTGTTCTTTCGTATGTGACTTCAAGCTTGTCCCATACTTCCTTTGCATGTTCACAATAAGAGAGCTTGGCATATTCTTCCGGGCAAAGTGAACAAAGGAGAATGTGCAATGCCTTCACGTTTAGTTCCATCTTCTTCTTGTGATCCACACTCCAATCTTGCCTTCTTTGTTGTGTAACGAACGGTCCATCTTCAACAAGATCCCAAAGGAGGTAGTCTTTGGCCTTGATGAAGTATATCATCTTATTCTTCCAATAGGGGTAGTTGGTCCCATCAAAGAATGGTGGCCTATCTATTGATTGCACCATTGAAATCGATTGATTTTTTGGTTGATCGAGCTTGTCGGGATCACCTTAATAGGATGTTAATCCTCTCGATTGATCCTCGCTTTGATACCAATTGTAGAGCCCGATATCCTCAACCAAATTGCTTGCCAAGTGGTAGAGAATATTGATTTTTGGGTGTTTGTGGTGGAAGCAAAAATCGGAAAAATTTGACACGAGATTTAGAGTGGTTCAGCTTTCTAACCAATGCATACATCCACTACCTTAGCTCCTCACCAAGGATTTCACCAAATTCAATCTTGAATTTCTTCCCTTTTTTCTAGGCTTAGGAGGCAACCCTTACATTCTCAAAGCTTTCTATCCCAAAGCTTTCTATCCCAATGCTTAAGTAAACCCTCTTTTACAAGAGAAATAAAAGAAAACTTGTAAAATCCTCACAAGGTAGATAATTTGCACTCTTAAACACTCATCCAAATCCTAATACACTTGAGCATTCATTTACAATTAAGCTCACAAGTGTTGTCCATACAAGAAATTTGACAAATTGAGCACTAAGATATTTCTTGGTCATATAATTGTTGGCTTGAGGATCATTAGTTGTTTCCTGGTGCTTGAAGGGTCCTTTTAACTTTCCAAAATGAGTTCTCAGCCGTTGGTGACCGTTGAGATTGAATTGGAGCCATTGGGGGTTGATTTCCATATAGATTTTCCCAATTTGGTGCAGGGTGTATCGATACGCGGGGTACTCGTATCGATACGAACTCTTTGTGAAAGAGCCGTTGAGCCTGGAAACTTGAAGGTGTATTGATACGACCTTGTTTGGTAATAGCTGTTGGGGGGTTTGACACGTAGGCGTATCGAAACACCAAGAGGCGTATCAAAATGCTTGACCACCATATCGATATGGACTTGCCTGTATCGATACGAGTTTTGGCAGAAGGAAGGTTACTGTAACTGAAACCCTAAGGTGTATCGATACAGAGTATACTGTATCGATACGATCATGTTGAAAACATGAGTTTGGCTATTTTAAAACATTTTAAATCCTTCCAAAGCCTTATAAAAACCCATCCAACATATTTTCAAGTTGTTTGGACTTAAAAATACTTTTGAAATCTTTTCAATTTAGTCCAAAATATTTTTCAATTATTATATCAAAACAAATATCCTAACAGATTTGACTCTAAAAGGCTCAAAATTGTTGGATTTGTGCTTGGATGCTTAAGACTTGTTCAATAGTTGTTATTGTAGCTTTGGAGACTTGCATATATACCCCCTAATTGATTTCTAACCGTTTGGATAGCTGAGATCATAATTATAGCCGTTAAAGATCATTTTCCCGCAATAAATGTTGTTTGTCAACCGTCGATATTGGTACTCGGGCTTCGGTATCGGTACCTGCTATAAGAAGAATGAGCCGTTGTACAAAGGGGTATCGATACGCAAGAAGGTGTATCGGTACAAGGAGTGTGATTTATAATGAAGTATCGGTACAGAATAGTCAGTATCGGTACCAATTTTGCTCACTGGAATCTGAGGAAAAAGTCATTAAAAATTGTATCGGTACGTATAACCACTTTTCAAAATGTGATCACTTATTGAATTTTAGTGGTTAAAATTTTTAAATTTAACTTCTTATTATTTGAACTTTATTATGATAAAAATTTAAAAATAAATATTTTAAACACTTTCATTTAAATAATTTTAGATATATATTTTACAAAAGTTAATTATTTAAAATAATTATGATAAAAACAAAAAAATAACTAAAAAATATTGAAAGAACAGAGTATCATTCAACATCAAGCAGTAGACGACAGAAGATGGGACGAAGGGAGGCAAAATCATGAAAACCCAACCGAAACATATTAAGTGCGGATGGTAGGAGTCTTGATTATTAAGTTTGGTCCTCATCCATCTCTGACACTAATTTATTGTCTTCTGTTCAATACCCTCCACTCTTTGAAATTATATAACACTTATTTATTTTAAAGGATAATAAAGAATTGTGATGTTCCTCGTAGATGACTCTAGCTCGAATAACATAAATTATAAATATGTGTAATTTATTTAAATTTAAAATTAGATTAATATGTTGTCTTGTAATTGAATTAGAATGCTCGAAAATAACTTTATTCAATGTTTGTGTATGAGAAACGTTTGTAGTTTAATATTGAAATGAAGTTATAATATATATTTTAAATATATAAAAATATATTTAAAAATTGAATAGCTAGAAATATGTTTGTAACTTACGTATGTTAAAAATATATTTGTATTTGATATTATACAACAATACACATTATTATTATTTGATCAATGTTTAAAAACTATATATAAACTTTAATTTTTATGTTGGAAGTTGTGCATTTAAACATATTTTTAATAGTTTTAACGTGATTACGATATAGTATATGTTTATATATATTTTTAACTTTTTGATGATGCACATACACTTTGTAGACAAAGTGATTTGAACCTGAATTTTTTGCGATGAACATCATCCTCTTTTCTACTAAAACCACTTGTTAGGTTTGCGTTTAAACATATTTAAACCTACTATTTTCTAGTTTTACAATAATAATAAAATCAATACGAGACTACTATAATGATAATAATGTCAACTAAATTAAAGTTCAATAGATTATTATTATTATTGACTGCATTATGATCCCATTTCTTATTGGTATTCACATTAACTGCAATCAAAGGTCCTTCGGCAACCATAATTCTATTATTAAGCGACCATAATGATAGATTCACTTTAAAAAAGATATTTAAAATTAAGGGGTAAATTGAAACAGGGTAAACATTTTTTTGGATAGAAGAGGAGAAGAAGAAGATAGGTGAAAGATGGAGTTCTGAAGCAATAAGTCAAAACAATCATAAATTGGAAGGACCTCAAAGGACAAGAGAGTTCAATTGAAGTTACCCACCATGCAGAAGTGCAGGACTACTGTCTGTGAATCACTTTATATACGTAGGTCACAAGAAGCACCTACGTTACTCATTTTTAAGCTTTCAACGCATCCAACCACTTATAGCTTTTTGGGCCACATCACTGCCATATATTTAGAGATTTATTTTGATATACAAACGTCTTGTTTGGTACAACAAATGTAAAAAAAAAAAGTGTGTTATATTAAATAACACGTGTGTTAAAAGATAGATGAAAGATGTTTGTTATTATATCAAGGTGTTTAGTTGTGAAATTTGTAATAAAGCTAAAAGATAAGTGTTATGTATAAATGTACACTTTTACCCTTAAAATTCTACCTTTATATTTTCCTTGTTTTGACATTTATTATTGTATTATTTTTATAGTTTATGGTTCATGGTTTATGGTTTAGATTTAGGGTTTAGAGTTTAAGCTTTAGGGTTTGTGTTTTGTGGTTTATGGTTGGGTTTTGGTTTTTTGAGGTTTAGGGCTTAGTGTTTGGGGTTTGGATTATTGTTTAGGGTTTGCATATTTACAATGGCATAAATATGTGAAAAATAGTATGATGGTATAATTGACAAAACTTGCGTGTGGGCATTTTACCCTACCCGACTCGGGACGATTGGGTCGAATTTTTTATATGAAGAATTCAGGTTCGAATCTAGTTTTATCAAGGGCAGTTTTAGGTCGAGTTTGAGTTTAAGGTGTATATTTTCGGGTCGAATTTGGGTGGGCCGAAAACCTGACTCGTGCTCATCCCTAATTATAGACGGTCAAACAGATTTTCCAACAAAAACAAGTTGCTAGTAAAGAATGTCTCTTCAGCTTCCCCGAGGTATTTATAGAGGCAATTTAAAATGAATAATCTCATTTTAATTATTATTTAAAGAAATTACTCATTTTGACCTAAATTTAGAAAAATAGCCCCCAAATCTGCCATGTATGAAGAACTCGCGTTCTGGTAAACGCGACTTAAGAACTCGCTTTCTGCAAAGAGCGAGATCCTCATACGTGGCAGCACTTTTCAGAATAATGAACTTAACAAGAACTCACGCTCTGCAAAACGCGAGGTCCCCGGGAATTTGAAGAGCCGGCTTAATTTATCGCGACCTGTTTAATGGAACTCGCTTTCTGCAGAAAGCAAGTTCGTTGTAAATCGGGCTGGCAGACCAAGCGTCCATAGGCATGTTCGAGCAATATTTCAGGGTTATTAATCGTATAATTTCAGCAAACGTTGAGTTAAGGTGCGTAGTACTGGAACTTGTCTTTCATTCGACACCAATATGGACAAGTTCGGTGCATTGCAAACCGAGTAAAATTCGCGTTGAAAACGGTTACAAAGCTTGTTTTTGTGAATGGACGAAAATATAAAATGGCGTCATAGGCTTGTTCGGTTTATTAATCCAATAATGTACGTTTTTTTATCTAAAAAAGAACGAAAATAAATATAAAATCTACAAACTATGTAAAAAATAAGGCAGAATAAAATATTTAAAATTATAAAATAAGAAATAAAGTCTTGCATAAACATAATTAAATTTTTTTAGACATCCCCTTGTCCTAATTATGCCTATGTCCACCCGTTCCGCACACGGGTGTCCACAGGAACTAAACAAAAATCTTTGAACGTGAGTTATATAAAGTTTGATTAGGAAAAGAATTTGAGGAATTAAGAAAAAATAGTCCGAAATCCCGACCTCATCTTGTATCTTGTCGATCGGCAGTCTATAGTCTCGTTGTGTCTTTGGCAGTCCCCGGTGAGTGAGTGGAATGCACCACTTGCTTGCGGAACGGGTGGACATAGGCATCATTGGGACGAGGGGATGTCTAAAAAAAATTAATTATGCTTATGCAAGACTTTATTTCTTATTTTATAATTTTAAATATTTTATTCTGCCTTATTTTTTACATAGTTTGTAGATTTTATATTTATTTTCGTTCTTTTTTAGATAAATAAAAACGTACATTATTCGATTAATAAACCGAACAAGCCTATGACGCCATTTTATATTTTTTCCATTCACAAAAACAAGCTTTGTAACCGTTTTCAATTCGAATTTTACTCGGTTTACAATGCACCGAACTTGCCCATATTGTTGTCGAATGAAAGACATGTTCTAGTACTACACACCTAAACTCAATGTTTGCTGAAATTATACGATTAATAACCCCAAAATATTGCTCGAACATGCCTATGGACGCTTGGTCTGCCAGCCTGATTTACAAAGAACTCGCTTTCTGCAGAAATTGAGTTCCATTAAATAAGTCGCGATAAATTAAGTCGGCTCTTCAAATTCTCGGGGACCTCACGTTTTGCAGAGCGCGAGTTCCTGTTAAGTTTGTTATTCTAAAAAGTGCTGCCACGTATGAGGATCTCGCTCTTTGTAAAAAGCGAGGTCTTAAGTCGCTTTAACCAGAAAGCGAGTTCTTCATACATGGCAGATTTGAGGGTCATTTTTCTAAATTTAGGTCAAAAGGGGTCATTTCTTTAAATAATAATTAAAATGAGATTATTCATTTAAAATTGCCATTTATAGAGGTTGGATAGCTGACCTCATCGCAGTGACGTCATCAACATCTGTTTCTAGCTATGAAGGGAGAAACACAAATCCGTGCCATTTGGGCTAATGAGTAGACGCCGCGTGACGAATTTGAGCGGAAAAAATAAATTTCTAGATCAGTTTTGTGTTTCTTGGGCTGTAAAATATTAAATTTGAGCGCGAGATAACTATATCAGATTGAAAATTTGGGCTTTTGTTGATAAAATAGGCTCCGGGTGTTTATACATGTATTTGAAAATTCAAACTAATACACATTCATCTTGATTTGAGAGAATTCTTTGAAGGGATTATACCATTTTTCTAACCGTAGCGTATTTTTAAATAAATTCCGAGAATATCATTCCTTTTGTTTTTTCAGGTATTACACAAATCCTGATTGGTTAGGATAAGAATGCCTTTATAGGTCGAATCTACTCTGCTGTAAGTTAATACCTATGACAATCATCCATCTAGTTTAACTTTACATTTTCTCATAATATAAACGAGATTAGATAATACAAATTTAATACGAGAGAAATTGTAAAGTTACGCATTGTGTTTAAAGGTAGGTAAATTTAGTAAATTTGAAAAATCCTTAGTGTCAGGGGTGAAACTAGAAATTTGTAAAGGAGGGACCAAAATATGATTAAAAATTTTGAGGGGGGCTAAAATAAAATTTTATAAAGATTGAAGGATTACAACACCAATTTAACCTTTTTAAAGAAATTATCATCCATCCGTAGACCCCGCGATGTTCCGCCTCTACTTAGTGTAAATAGATAAGATAGTGGAGTAGACTTGTTTAGAAACTGAACCACTTTTAATCGTTGTGTATTTTTTTAATAGCTTCTACAATAATATTTTTTTGGTCAATTCACCACTCTTAATATAATTCGGTTGATTGATGGAGCTAAATATTATTGTATGCGGAATGAGAGTAGTAGGGGTTCAAAAGGGATGTGAATAAGTAAAAATCATACTTTAACCCTTTCGGTTTAGGACTGGGCCATCTAATTAGGCCAAGAGCAATTGAGTTGGTCTGACCCGAAACAAAACAATTGCCTCCTGAAAATTCATTTCATTTTAACTTTATTTCTGCGTTTTTACCTTATTGCCACTTTTGACAGATACATTGCATGGACATACTTACTGTCTGCTTAAAAATAAATCCATTGAATCAACCTTTGCATGCACTTAACGAGCATACGTCAACATCATCATAATTTATATATGATACGACATTTTTCTTTTCTTCAAAAACATAAATTTATTATAAAGTAATTTATTTATTTTTATTTGCAAGGATAAAATCTTCCTTCTTATGGCAAATGAAAAACAGAGTAATTCAGTAAATACTAAGTCATTTTTTTGCTCTCAGTTAAATTTGATGCACAAAGATGCATATCTTTTTGTCTGGTAATAAGATAAATAAACTTTTATTTTGCATATTGAAATTTGAACATTAAACCTATTAAATATTATTAAATCTTAAAATATACAAAATTGTCTGTAGTAAAAAAAAAACTAGATATACTTTTTTTATGAAATGAAGTGACCAAGTTCAATCCACCGTTCTATGATGAAATTGAGACATAAACTTACTGGCTGAGGAATGAGCTTTAACCCACTATGAAATTTCATGAAACATACTCGTATCCTTTTGAACAGACTTGAGGAAAAATTTTGATACGCATGCAGTGTAAACTTTAGTTTATAAATGTCTTTTAATTTTAGGGGTTAATGTTTTAGTTTAGGGTTTAAAATTTATGGGTTTAGAATTTAAGGTTAGTGTTTAGAATTTAGAGTATAAAGTTTAGGGGTTAAGGTTTAGTTTTTTAGGGTTAAATTAGGAATTTGGGATTTAAATTTTTATAATGTAAATATATAGGCTTGTGTAAAATTAGTTTTACACAGCAGCATGTGTATTAATTTTTTTTTTAATGAATAGATTAAATTTAGATTCCCACCTACTTACTTTTAACCTTTGGCTTTGAATGTCACAGTCGAGACTCACGTGACAAATTCAAACCTAAAGTTGTTCTAAATCACATTGTTCCAAGTATAACTTTGGAATAATTATTTAGTTGATTTGGTAATTTAATTATCTTCCTCAGCTAACTCCACTCAATTTTGTCTTTTTACGAAAGAAACAATCGATAGTTTTTATATGTATAAATATTTATATTTAACACATTGATCCACTAATTCAAATTAAATATTACAGAAATAATAATTATAATTTAATTTATTTCATTCATAATACTAAAATTTAAATCTTTTGACTTTATTTTTACAAAAATCAGATATCACATTTTGTTATACCAACAAATAATCAGTTTTACGAGGAAAAAGATAATTGTTGCCTATTTTTGAACCAATACTAAGCAGGCCCCAATAGATTAAATTTTTAAGGTCAAACAAAACAATCTAAAACATATTTTATTTTGATCTTCTGAATAAAGGAAAGATGGTCATACATATACTTCCAAAGGAAAAGTCATAATGAAGTGACAATTTATGTTGCATAAACTTGGTTGAAAAAAAGTAATCAAATTAGGATTTGTTACCAAATTAACTAAACAAAGAATAGTCAATTGCATGCAAAGAGTATTATTAAGACCTTAAAAGTCTACTCAACAATAGAATAACCTCTCAATTTGAAATTAGAATCAAATAATTATTTTACCTGCTATTAGGGTATAGACTACAAAGAAATCAAATCCATCCTCAATTAATTTTTTAATCTTTATGTGTATAGTATAGAGGGTAGGCTCGTTTTGAAACAAATTGCATTAGTTGTCCTAACATATTTTGCAGACTTATTATTTATTATGGCTAATGGGGTATTTTAGTCATGAGTTCGACCCAAAAAATTAATTTCGCCCTTAGTCGAAAAATGTACTCAATGTGGCCCCCAGTTCACGAAATCGATTAAATTGACCCTTTGACCGACGTTGACCGTTACGGTGTTGATGTAGCACCTAACGGTGATGATGTGGAGGTCCACGATACTGACGTGGTGGTCTACGGTGCTGACATGACAGTACACGTGGGATGATGACGTGGCAGAAGGGGATGAATTGATCATTTTAACCGAATTCGAGGGCATAAATACTTTTTTTGCTGAGTTCAAGGGTATAATTGATTTTAATTAAAGTTTAATAACTTATTTAATATTTAAGTTGAAAAATAAAAATTTATGAAATTATCAAAATTTTAAAAATATTAAAACTGGATAAATAATTTTATTAAGTGATGATAACTTTAAAAAAGCAAAGTGAAGACTCTCACAAAAAAATAAAATATTCTTCAATTTTTTATAAAAATCCGTAAAGTTAATAAAAATAAAAAAAAAAATATTCTAAAATTTACGGAAAATAAAATTATATAAAAATTTTAAATGTATTAGAAATTATAAAATGATAAAATTTAATGAGAAACTTAATAAATAAATAAAACATTTATAAAGTATTAAAAATTGACACATTCATGGAAAAAATCTTCAACTTCGTCAGTATGAGTATTATCATTCGTTAAAAAAATTTAAGTGAAATCAACATTGCATTAGAGTACCAATAAAACTCAAATTTTCTTTCGCTTTTCTACATCAAATTGATGCTCATTAATATTTGATGTAAAAAAATGAAAGGGAATTTTGGTTTTATTGCTACTCTAATACAAAGATGTTTCAATTGAAAATATGTTTAAAGAACATTAGTACGCTTAGCATAACGAGAAACAATTGAAGGCTTTTTCAATGGTTTATAAATATTATTTTTAATTTTGATTTTTTAATATTTATATATATTTTATATTTATAACTTTAATTTTTTACTTATTTTAAATTCATTATGGTGTTTTTATTTTTTAATATTTTATGAATATTTAAATATTAATATTCTTATTTTTTAGCTTAAAGATTAAGTAAGTTATCGAGTGTACCGATTCTAAATTTGGTTACTGGAATTTGTTGGGAAAAAGGTATCGATACTCCTCTTAGGCATATCGATACGCCCTTCAACCTTGGATTAGTTTCAGCGATTTAAATAGAGGGGGTACCGATACGCGTTCAACCCATATCGGTACTTGAACCTAGAAATCAGTTTCTAAAGTTCGTAATCCACCCCCAAAATACCCAAATCTCCATGGTACAACCCAAAATCGAGTCTATAGTTTGTGGAAGATGGTTTAGGTGGTTTTCTATCATTTTTAAGTCATTTTAACTCTAATTCTAAGATTTGCCATTAATGAAGGCTCAAGCATTTCAAGCAATCAATCTAACCATCTAGCTACCAAGCAATCACATTGATGATTTCCAGGAATACATGAGAGTTATTAGTGTAATAAACTTGATTGAAAACTGAGAGAAAAGCCTCCAGCCTAGAGCTTCAAACCTTGCCCTTCCCTTGGATGCCTCTCCAACCTCTTTCACTACAAAAGGGATTGCAAAAACGTGTCAACACATATTGGGAAATCTAAGAAAGTCAAAACACAGGCGTAACCCCAAGGATTGAGCTCCCAAAACCCAATCTTGTTATTCCTAACACACCTCCACCAAAACCTCTTCCCCCACCATTTTAAGCCATTCTTACCTCTGATTATAGATCCTTGATTGCTAAACAACTCTTCCTCATGCCACAATCCGAGATTACGATACTAAGGGAAGAAAGATTCAACCTTTACCTTCTCATTTTCTTGCCCAAGATGAAGAAGGGGGATGGAGGAGGAAATGAACAAGAATGAGGTCACCCTCTCTTTTTTTTGTAGAAACATAAATGAAATTCAGCCATTTCTTTTGAATTGGCAAGAATTTACATTATTACCCCTCCATCATTTTCCTAACTCAACAACAAACCCACACTCAAGCCTAACAATACATGAAAGCCCACAAAAGCCCGCCACGGCCCAAAATCATGGCCCACAACTTGAGTTAAACTGACTCTCAAACTCTAAAATTTGGGTCGTTACAACTCTCCCCTCCTTAAAGAAAATTTTTTCCTTGAAATTTACCTTTTGGGAACAAATACGGATAGAGCAACTTCATGTCCTTCTCGACTTCCCACGTAACCTTCTTGACTTCATGGTTCCTTCAAAATATCTTGACTAGAGGTATACACTTAGTACGCAATTATGGATGAGATGCGAGATGACAATAATTTTCTAAAACTTTTATCAGTTCCTCTTTATAGGTCAAGTCGGTGTTAATCTCAATCTCCTCAAGCGGGATGGCATGCGAATGATTGGGATCATAATGCCTCAACATGGACACATGGAACACATTATGGATGTCTGTCATCTCCGGAGTAAAGCTAACTGGTAAGCTACGGGTACAACCTTCTCAAGAATCTCATACGGCCCTATAAACCTCGGGCTCAACTTGCCCTTCCGTCTAAAGTGGATTACTCTTTTCCATGGTGACACCTTAAGGAACACCTTGCCGCCAACAACATACTCTATGTTCTTATATTTCCAGCTTGTGTAAGCTTTCCGATGATCAAAGGCCACTTGCAATCTTTCTTTGATTATCTAAACCTTCTTCTCGGTTTGTCTAATCAAATCTGAATCTACGATTATTTTCTCATGAAGCTCGGTCTAATACAAGGGTGTTCTACACCTACGCTCATATAATGCCTCAAAATGAGACATCTTGATACTCGACTGAAAGTTGTTGTTGTAGGTGAACTCGACAAGTGGTAACTGTTCTTCCCAACTCATTTTGAAGTCAATGATACAACACCGAAGCATATCCTCCAAAATCTGGATAACTCGCTTAGACTGACCATCGTGTATCGAAATGCAACTAGGTGTCTAGGGCCTTGTGTATATTCTTCCATAACCTAGCTGAGAAACGTGGATCTGTATCCGATATGATCAATGATGGTACTCTATGCAACCTTACTATCTCTTGGATATACAACTGGGCCAACTTCTCAAGCGTGAAATCCATATGCATCGGCAATAAATGAGCAGACTTGGTCAAACGATCCACTATCACCCAAATGACATCACGCTTCTTTTGGGTCAACGACAAACCCGTCACAAAATCTATGGTTACACGATCCCACTTCCAATGTGGAATCTGGATAGGCTGAAGCAAGCCTAAAAGAACATGATGTTCAGCCTTAACTTGCTAACACACTAGGCATCTCGCCACAAACTCAGATACATCTCTTTTCATAATAGGCCACCAATAAAAATGACGAAGGTCTTTGTACATCTTGTTGCTCCCCGAATGCATAGAAAATGAGCTACAGTACGCCTCCCGTAGGATGCGGTCTCTCAAATCCTCCAAAGCTCGAACACATAACTGATTTTTGAAATACAAGATTCCACCATCCCTCACTTCAAAATTGAACGCCTCATTTCTTTGAACTATGTCAATCTTTGCCACCAAATCTTCATCTAAAACTTGCGTTCTCTTAATCCCTTGCACTAAGGTAGCCTCTACATAAAGCTCGGCTAATATCCCACCATCTTCGGTCATCCTCAACCGGGCAAATATCACCCTCAAGTCTGACATAGACTTTTTGCTCAATGCATCGACTATCACATTAGCTTTACCGGGATAATATTCTATGATACAATCGTAATCCTTTAACAACTCAATCCATCTCCTTTGCCGTAAATCCAAATCTTTTTAGGTGAGAAGGTACTTCAACCTCTTATGATCGGTGTAGATGTAACACTTTTCTCCGTACAAATAATGCCTCCAAATCTTCAACATAAATATAACTGCGGCAAGCTCCAAATTGTGTGTAAGGTAATTCTGTTCATGAGGCTTAATTTGTCTCGAAGCATAAGCAACTACACTACCTTCTTGTATAAGAACGCAACCAAGCCCATTCAACGAAGCATCACTAAACACAATATAATCATTTCCAGTTTAGGTTGCGTCAACACCAGAGCTTCTGTAAGATAAACCTTCAATTGCTCGAAGCTTTGATGTCTCCTCTCATTCCACTCAAACAAAACTCTTTTTTGTAATAACTTGGTCATAGGTGCCGCTATGATAGAAAAATCCTTGACGAAACAATGATAGTATCCGGTAAGACCAACAAAACTATAGAATTCTGCGATATTCCTTGGTGGTTTTCACTCTACCATTGCTTGAATATTTTGCGGACCAACCTGAATCTCATCTGCAGCAACTATATGGCCCAAAAATGTCACCTCAGATAGCCAAAACTCACATTTACTAAACTTAGCAAAAAGTTGCCTCTCCCTCAAGGTTTGAAGAACAAAAAAATGTGGAAATCATGCTCCTCTTCTGATCTCAAATAAACCAAGCTGTCATCAATAAAGACTACCACAAACTAATCTAGGCAGGGTTAAAAGATCTGGTTCATCAAGTCCATGAAAGTTGCAGGTGCATTGGCAAGCCCAAAAGGCATTACCAAAAACTCATAATGTCCATACCCAATCCTGAAAACGGTTTTCTGAACATCATCTTCCACTACCATTAACTAGTAGTAACTCGATCCCAAGTCGATCTTCAAAAACACACGGACACCCCTCAACTGATCAAACAAGTCATCTATCCTCGATAAGGGATAACGGTTCTTCACTGTCACCTTGTTGAGCTTACGCTAGTCAATACACATCCTTGTCGACCTATCTTTTTCCTTAACGAACAAGATTGGTGAACCCCAAGGTGAAATGTTTGGTCGAGTGAAACCCCTTTCTAACAACTCTTAGATTCGATTCTTCAACTCCCTCAATTCTGTCGGTTTCATACGATACGGTGCAATGGGTACATGTATCGTGCCAGGAATTATATCTACTTGAAACTCTAACTTAGGATCTGGAGAAAGCCCGAGTAACTCTTCTGGGAACATATTAGTAAACTCTCGAACAGGCTGAAGGTTTTTTAGCGCCAGACTCTCAACACTCGTGTCAACCACACGAGCTAAGAAGGCATCGCACCCTTGTTGGATCATTCTTTGTACCGCCAAGGCCGACACTACATTGGAAAGGCAAGGATTCCTCTCACCCCTCACTACCAACTTCGCCCCATCTAACCTACGAAGCTTAAGACTTTTCGCTTTACAACTCAAGCATGCATCATGCTCAAACAACCAATCCATCCCTAGGATAATATCAAACTCTTGGAACAGTAACACCATCAAGTCAGACGGGAAGATCAAATCCTAAACCTCAATCAAACAACTTTAATACACCTTATCCACCAAAACATTATACCCCAAAGGACTCATCACACAGACCCCTATCTCAAGATCATCGGTAAGAATACCCCACTACTAAGATATCCCACTACGAATGTATGAATAAGTAGACCTCGAATCCACAAGAGCAATAATAGGAACTAAAAACAAGGTAAACGTACATGAGTTAACATCGGTAGCCTCACAGTCCTCTTTGTCTTTGACTGCATACTGCCTCAATGGTGCCCTAGTAGTAGATTGGATCGTACTCCCACTCTGATGTCTGGACATGTGGTTCGTTCCTCCTCTGGCAAAGCCCTAACCCCTCTTAGCTAGATGAGAGGTCCTTTGAGTCTAAACCTGATTGATGTTGGCAGTTACTGGATAATCCCTTACAAAGTGGTCCAGTGATCCACACTCAAAGCAAACCCTGGCCAAACCCCAACATTCGCCTCTATGCTTACGTCTACACTGATCACAAACTGGTGCGCCTACACTCTTTTGTGAGCCCTTCAAACTCATCATAGTAGAAGATAATGAAGACCTCCTACAACTAGCAAACTCTGACCTACAGTCTGATCTCGAACTCCGATTCGAAGCTCATTTTCCTTGGCTGTAATGGTTTCTAATCCTTTCAGAGTAAGACTGTGAGTTGTTGGAAAAGTTCTGATTTCTCTCACTCGAGTTCCCTTGCCCACCAGATGAGCCATAGGTCAAACCCTACACTTGCTTAAGCGACTTAGCACTGGCAGTCAACTCTGAAAATACCTTCGGTCGGGCAACAATCAAGTAGGTCTGAATTTTCTTCCTCAAACCTTTCAAAAACCTCTTGTACCTCATCTTCTCGGTGGCAACCAACTCAAGGGCATACCTACTTAGCTTTAGGAACTCTTGCTCATATTCAAAGACTGACCAGTTCCCTTGGACAAGGTGGTTGAACCGATCTCTCAAGCTATCAATGTGGGCTTCACCCACATACTTCTCAAACTCATCCAAGAAATCATCCTAAGTAGGTTGGTTAGGATACCAACACAACTCTACTGTCTCCCACCATTCACGATCATTCTCTTTTAACAGGGAAAGAACACAAGTCAACTTGTCCTCAAATCTCAACCTTATCTAACGTATGATCCAACGAGTATCCCTCAACCACTAATATGCCTTTACCAGATTATCTTGTCCCAATCCAAGAAAGCTCGTAGCGCCATAGCGATGCACCTTCTCAATTGGTGCCTCACGAGGAGTAGCTGAAGGCGTAGGTATGACCCTCACAATTCGATGAAGTGCCTGATGCAAATGGGAGAAATAGTTGGCCCCTCGACCTCCATCATCCTCAAACTTCTCCTTCGAACCAGGGACATAATCTTCATCATAACTATCTCCTCGAGAGCCCCAACTCTCCTCTCGATCTCGTGCCCTTCTCAGCATGATTCCTTTCTACACAAGTAAACAAAAAAGGTTACACCATTGAACATTCAACTTCAACAAGTACGACTTAGACTTATGGGTCACATATTCGCTAGACACTTATACAACACACTATAGACAAATTTGGGTTTTCTTAGAACTGGCTAAACCTAGGCTTTGATACCATTATTGTAACATTCCCGACCTAGATGTCACAAATTGAGCCTCGAGCCCAAACAAAAACCATAAAATTTTTGCAACTAGATTTATCCCAACACGTTCATTTCATGAGAAACCATTAATTTTGAATATTTTAAATTGTTAAACAAATTAAAACGTTACATTGGAGCTCCATTTTAAAGACATAGTTTAAAAAAATTTGAGGCATAAGTTAAAATCCAAAATAAGAGTTACAATATAACATAGGGTCCTACGAATACATAGCCCAAATAATCTAAGTACTGTACTCAGACACAAGTTGTAACCCCCTCGACTAGCCTAGTCTCAAGACCAAACCGAGCGAGCTACATTAGGTTTGCCGAAACAAACCTGTAAAAATTAACTCAAATTATGTCCTTCTTTTTTATTTTCATCTTATCTAGATGCAACATATTAACCTATGGTGTGCATACTGGCAGTAGGTGACAACTCAAATCAATTGGGCATCGAATTGATATCCAATTGCTCGCAAATGCAATTAGGGACCAAATTGCAATTTTGGAAAACTACAGAGACTTAACTCATTTTAAAGTTACCAATCCTCAATTAATCAGGTTTCATGCTCACACGCTAAAAATCAGCTCAAAACGATCATTCAAGCCCATGCAATTGCATACATAACATTTAGGGACCAAAACAGAAGAAACAGAAACTTCCAAACATCTCAATAACTGAATTAACAGCTGCCCGTATCGATACACGACCAAGTTTATCAGTACGCTTTGGATTTTTCTTAAAAACCAGATTCCAGTGGCCTAAATCTGTACTGATACGGCTATGACGTATCAATACGCCTTGCCAAAATGCCCTTGCCCGTACCGAAACACTTCTTCGTGTACTGAAACACAGGCCCTAAAATAGTTTACATGTACTGGTACAGGAACACGCGTACTGATACACTTGGACCTGTAATGTCCAATTTTGTTGATTTACCAAGCTTTCTAAGATACCATAACATTCTAACATATTTCTAACATAATCCCAACATTACCAAGGATCAATCCACAAGAACTTATCACAGGATCACCAACCAATCATGGCATTATGCTTCAATTAGTAAACTAGAGGCATGCTTTCTAAAAACCAAAATATCCCGAGCATGAATTCATAAATCCAAGCAATACCATGCATTAAAGACCATTTACAACCTAAACACACCATAGCAAACATGCTAAAATAGAGAGTTTATCAAAATGCTCCCAAACCAACTATGAACCCCATTGCCTTTATTACTACAAGTCTAAATTGAAATTATACTTTCAAATTCCGAAGTCCTTGGTATTCACTTGCCCGTATACTGCTTTGTAACCTTTAAATCTTTGCATTGATAGACAAAAAGAGAGTAAGCACACAAGGCTTAATGAAGAGTGCTCAAACTACACACCATCAATGCATTTTAAACCATTTTCCAAAACCACATTGAAATCACCATTTCAATCATCATTTAAAACATCATGCCTTGAAAACCATGCACTTAACAATTTCAAAAACCAGTATATTAAACCATATGCAGCATGTATCATGGATCAACAACAAATCTCATTGCTAACCCTCAATTTTAGCCTTCCCATGCATAACAAACATATGCAAAGCTTAAAGAGTAAAACATGTATAAACCAACACTATACATAAACTTCCATCAACATGATACATCAACAATTATATTAGCTTTCAAGTGATCATAAACTAAGTTCCACTTTCACAAAACAGTTCATCGGATACACGGATTTAACAAGTGCCCTCTCAACACTTCAAGCCATCTCAACTAGAATTACGGTATGATCACAACCATGGTATAGCCACAACCTGGTACAACCACAACCTCAGGGACACAAATCTAATCATTGGTTAGACGTTTAATCCACTAATAGGAGTTTTCGGTACCATATAACCCCTCAACTATTATGGTACTTGGATGGAGTATTCGATACACCGCATAAACCCCTTACCATCCAATGTGACTTTTTATAGTGCACTGTCAATCCTATGGACAGCCAACTATATCCGATAACATTTTAAACCACATCACTTGCCAATATAATTCATTATTAACCATGTACCTCACTATTTTTAAAGCAACATATCAAAACCATTTTCAATGCATTCACAAGTATTCCTCATACTTATATGGATCATTTACCAATGACCCTTCATCAAAATATGATAAAAATAGTATATAACATACTTGAAAACATTCTTAAACAGTAGGTAGCATGTAATTCAAAAAAAGTGCATAAAATCATTTCATTAAAGCACGACCGAGAGAGAAATCCCTCTATACTTACTTATGAGTTTAAACCAGCATTTCAAGCTAAGTTTAAACTCCCATAAACCACCATTAAACCATTTCAAAGCTAAAATCCATGTTCTCACTCATTAACACGTAAAGCTTTAATCGTCGAGGCGAAAATAAGCGTTCAAAGCCTCCGAAGCTTCACCGAAGACCATATGATCACTCTCCCATGTTTTAATCACATAATAACATAGGATTAATGCATCATCATGCATTCACAATCCTAGCAACACCACTCCTCAACTTTGCCTCACAAACATCTATCAATCGCATTCCGAAAACAACTGAAAACACATTCCAACTTAACCTAGATATAACCCAGTCATACTCTAACATTTTAATCCATCAATTAAAATCAACTGACATTCAAAAACAATCAAAACCAATCTTTATATCTCCAGCAAACATTAAACCTCAACAACTCCTCAAAAACACATAACTAGCAACCTAGGAAATTAAAGATTCACATAGCTTCGGGAGTCCAATGTTAAAACCAATCTATTAACATTATATAACATCAAAATCTTGATTAAAACCAATAAAAAAACCCAGCAAAACATATCCAATTCGAAAATCATATAAACTCATCAATTAAACCTTGATTTAACCATATTATATAATTAAATCATTAAAACTCATTAGAAATCATTTATAATGAGTCATTAACTTGGAAATTTCAATAATGAACCTCATACTAGAGGAGAAAATGAAGCTCACCTCCAATAGATTACTTTCCCCCCTTAATTGAGTTGATTTACATGAGAAAACAAGATTAAAACAATAAGGCTTTAATAGAAAATCATCAAGGATCCATTTGAAATCAAAAGATTAGAGAAAACAAGAATTTACCTTAAGATTTTGAAGAAAAAAAAAGATTGTTTGGCTAGAGAGAATTTGAGAGAATTTTTTTTTAGAGAAAGTTAGTTATGTGAAATTTGTTTAAGCAATTAATTATAAAATTAATTCTCCCAACCTATTTATATCTTCCAAAACTCTTTTAAAATAGCCAACTAAGGGATAAATGTCTGATATTAGACTTTGGCAAATAACTCCTTAAGGATTCAAAGTTTTGACCCCTTTTACAAAACAGTCACAAAAATAGTTTTTAACTTTTACATTTTAGTGACTAGATCAAAATGTCTGATTTCCAAAAATGATTTTTAGATATTTTTCCCAAATATTTCCTCAGTCAAAAATATTTAATTCAATTTCAATCCCGAATCTGAAACGAATCTCTAACCCAGTCTACCAGACCGTCTAACCAACCTATAAACCGCTAGGCCCAAAACCGGGGCGTTACATAAGTCGATGTTGAAGTCTTACTCTAATGGTGCTCCAATGATGTACGTCAACCTACTAACCTGCGAACGGAAACAACAATTTTGAACACTGAGCTAACGAAGCTCAGTGGATACACTTCCACTCAACCATGCTTCATGCAAAACATAAATATGAGCAGTAGCTAAGAATGATAGCCATGGAATAAATAATAACACTGGCGCTACCACTAGCCGCCTAAACACATAACAAGAAAGGGATACAATAACCATTCACTTGTCACACAATACTATACCAACAAACCTAGAGTGAGGCCCGATATTACACAGCTTCAGGAATGTACACTCTCATATGAGGCTTGGTGCCACATAGCTTCGGGAACGTACGCCCATGCTCGGAGTCTCTCGTTGAGCATCTTCGAATGAGGCCTGCTGCCACACAGCTTCAGAAATGTACATTCAAAAAACATCTAACCATGGTGTTGCAACACTCTCTTTGGGTATCCGGATCCCACCAAACAAGGCTCTCAATCATACAGTGCCCTTACGTGACACACAACATTTAATCGATCCACCAAGGATCCTTATTGTTTCACACAAGCAAGCCATACAAGGTTTTAACATGTTATTACTCGTTAAGTGCGCGCATGAGGTTAGATTCCCAATTTCTCAATTTTACTATTTATTATACCATATTAAAGACCCACTGGGCCTTAGTCCTCGAATTATAAACTCTTCGAACTCAAAATGTAAAATTAAGGCAGATTACCCTGTGAGTACTGATACTCCTCTCAGGCGTATCGATACGATCTTCAACATTGGCTTAGTTTCAGCGATTTAAATTGAGGGGGTATCGATACGCGTTCAACCCATATCGGTACTCGAACCTAGAAATCAGTTTTTAGAGTTCGTAATCCACCCCAAAATTCCTAAATCTTCATGGTACAACCCAAAATCGAGTCTATAGTTTATGGAAGATAGTTTAGGTGGTTTTCTATCATTTTTACGTCATTTTAACGGTAATTCTAAGATTTTCCATTAATGAAGGCTCAAGAATTTCAAACAACCAATCTAACAATCTAGCAACCAAGAAATCGCATTGATGATTTCTAGGAATACATGAGAGTTAGTAGTGTACTAACCTTGATTGAAAACTTAGAGAAAAGCCTCCAACCTCGAGCTTTAAACCTTACCCTTCCCTTAGACCTTGGATGCCTCTCCAACCTCTTTCACTATAAAAGGGTTGCAAAAACGTGTTAATACATTGTTGAGGAATCTAAGGAAGTCAAAACACAGACGTAACCCAAAGGATTGAGCTCCCAAAACCTAATCTCGTTCTTCCCAACACACCCCACCAAAACCTCTTCCTCCACCATTTTAAGCAATTCTTACCTTGGATTATAGATCCTTGATTTCTAAACAACTCTTCCTTAAGCCATAATCCGAGATTAAGACACTAAGAGAACAAAGATTCAACCTTTACTTTCTCATTTTCTTACCCAAGATAAAGAAAAGGGATGGAAGAGGAAAGGAACAAGAATGAGGTCACCCCTCTCTTTTTTGTATAAACATAAATGAAATTCAGCCCTTTCTTCTGAATTGGCAAGAATTTTCATTATTACCCCTCCATCCTCTTTCTAACTCAACAACAAACCCCACATTCAAGCCCAACAACACATGTAAGCCTACAAAAGCCCCCAAGAGCCCACTATGGCCCAAAATCATGACCCACTCACCCGAGGCCCACAACTCGGGTTAAACCGACTCTTAAACTCTGAAATTTGGGTTGTTACAAACATGGGCTAACCACTATGAGTTCTTTATAATGTCGAGTTACCTTCGTTATGGCATTTGTTCTATTACGTCAAGCACAACAATTACAAACTAGACTTTAATTACAAGATCTGCTCGTACCACTTTATGATACTTTTACGACCTAGGGGTACAAGTGTTATACCTCTACTATCCGGAGCTCCTCCATTGCAGCTCATCCGGAGCTCTTATTCTCCACACCACTCCCAAGTAGGTGAGGTATCATGGCCTCTAGAGCTCCCATTCTCCGGATCGCTCTTTATACTCAACTATCACGCCTTCAATTGACAGCCTTGACAACCGAGCCTACTCTGTCAGCCCATCAATAGCCATCATGACGCTAGGCCTGATACCATCATATTTACAGCAGTGCAAAGGTTATAAATACCCACAAAGTTAGAGAGAACAAAAGGAAGGAGGACACAAGTCGAAATAAAGGGAACAATATCTCTCTCTCCCTCATCAAGTTCTCTCATCTCTTTTCTCCAACCAACACATTGTCTGCAGCTCTCCGTAAATCAATAGGGGTGAATTGCCTAAAACCACCACCAACCGCCTTGGTCCCTTTCTCCACCTCCTTTGCTCGATGTATACCCTTTCTAGATATCAACAAAGGTTCATCTCATCTTCCTCGAAAATCATTCTCCAACAAGCAAAAATGCAACAATAAAATAATGCACATAATTAAAATATATTATATTTAAAGAACTTGCATACAAATTGATGGATCTAATATTTTCATTTAGTAGAATCTCAGATTCCATTCTTGACGATTCGAATAAAGTAGGTCACTGGATACGATCATTGACATTCCTCACAGTGATTGTAATGTTGTCAATTTTCTTTAGGCTTATACAAGAATAGCATCGATCCGTGTTTTTAGCCAAGTTTGTTACATAATTCCAATTAAATCTTCCTACTTTTTATTTAAAAATCCATGTTATTGAACTCCGAAAAAATATTCCAATGAAAAAATTGAATCTTATTCTCTTTGAGAAACATAAGTTCAAATAATTTTGTTTGTAAGGCGAATGAATTTTATAAAATTAAAACTGTAACGTATGGATAACATAAAAAATTTCAAAAAAAATCATATTATTCATCGCGGTCGTTATTACTTTTCCGTTATTTTTATTCAATAATATATACCCAACTGTTAGGCTAAAATTTTAAATGAAAAAGTAACATAAATTAATTTTAACATTCTTAGGTATAGAAATTAAATCTGAAATACGTCAAATATGCAAAGATTTGCCACATATCTCAACCAAAAGTTACTACATTAATAACTTCCCTTTGTCATGTCATGCAAATAGATATCAAATCCAAAAGGTCTAATAAATTTTCTTTTGTCCTCAAATCTTTTCTAAAAGTTATTTTAACTTTTAATTCTTTTATCTTTTTTTATCTTCAGATTATTATTTTATTGTTTTACTTAGTGTAATTCACAGAAAAAGTAACAAATATGTTAACTTAAAATTATTTGGTTTTCTTGTATTTTTTTTTACATTTTAATAGTTTCTTTTATAAATTTTACATTTTCCATAACTGAAATATATTTATAAATTTTACAAACTGTTTTTGCTCAGCAAGAATATTGATTTTATTAATGAACACCAAACCACCAAAACTAGTGGGTGTGCAAAGCACAAATCTTCCGACAAAAGTTCATAAACGAATCATATATCTACTAAACTTGGTCTGTTATTTTTTCATCGGTTTATTTTATGTGAATGTCGAAAGAAACAAAAAAAAGTTAATGGATTAAAATAATTATTTTGTAAGTAAAAACAAAATTGTCATTAGAGCTATCCAAAATGATAATATTTTTAAGTGACGTAGGAACACCAAACTCTCCGTCTTCGGTGAATCATGCATGAGACAAATAATCTCTTGAAATTATTTCTCTTATATATATATATATAATATATCAAAATGTTAACCTTCTAACTCATTCACATTACAAAATGGAGATTCAGGGTTCTAAAACAAAACTTCACGGGAAAACAAAGAAATGAGAAGAAAACAAGTAAAAAAGTTCAATGAAAATTAGAGATGAAGAACTTAAGGTTTAATTCATACAATCACTTTTAAAAAGGGATATTCCAAAAATTCGAGATTCAAACTCTAAATCTTAACCTTGTTCATTATCTTCGGATCACAACATTCTCTTTTAAAAAAATAGAAATGAACAATATATATAATATGTTTTTGTGATTCAGTAAGGTGTAGCAGAATGATGAGAAGTAGTCGTCAACAGTTGTTCCAAATAATCTGCACCTAAATCCTCAACCACAACCGTTTTGTTCATCCCCGCTTCTCTTCGTTTCTTGCTCCTGCTTATCATTTTCCTCCTCATCGAATGTGTCCTCTTTAAAGCCACCACCGGCGAACACCCTTCCTCCTGGTTGCACCTCGTCATTTCCTTCAGTGATTCCCGTACCCTTTCCACCGGGAAGTTGAGTATCGCGGCGGAGCCTCTCATCGAGAAAGCCGCTTGATCATAAGCCAAAGCGGCCGCCTCCGCGCTGTCGAATGTTCCAAGCCATACCCTTACCCCATTCCTGGTTGAATCCCTTATCTCCGCCGCAAACTTCCCCCACGGCCGCCTCCTTACGCCTCGGTAACACTTTTCTTTCGTTGGACCAGCTGCGTTGTCCGTCGGTTCGGATGGACTTTCTGGTGCGACCTTGGAGAGTAGGCCGTACAACAGCATCTCTTCGGAGTCGTTTTCGTTGAACGGAAGGAAGTCGTGGGTGAACGGAGAAAATTCCGGCGACCCAAAGGATGATTCCGGTGAGGAGAAGTGATTTGGGGAGTCAAAAAAGAAGGAATCCATTGAGTTTTTAGAAAGTGTTATTTCTCTGTATTTCCTCTGTTTTTTGATGCAGAGAAGAGTGAAAGATAATTGACTGCTTTTCATACTACAAACAAAGGAAGAGAGATTTAGACGTAAAATACGACAACGTAAAAGGATTTGACAAGTGGCAGAGGAAGCTGACGTGTCACTATGTTATTGATTAATATTTTTAAGGTTAAATGAACACGTGGGTCAATTTAAGCATGGCGGCTAAGTCAAAACAAGCGACGTTAACTTACTACAACGGGACAGTACCTTGTCCACGTGGGTGATGGTTACAGCTCAGCTAGAGATGTGAATTGCGCGGGCTGGGTGTATAGGATATTCTTTTGCACCTATTCCGTTAAAAAATTTTACTCTCATCCCCGTCTTACAACTCTCTGCAAATGTAAAAATTAAATTTTTTTTGTCCTACGACTTCCAAGGTTAAAATTATCCCCACCACTCACGTAGTTTTTAGGCCTACTTAATATTTTATATACGCATCCTATGATCTACTTCATATAATATATTTATAAATATTAATTAAATAAATTTATACCAAATTTGTTATGAAAAAAAGAGACATGTGTCATTTAGACTCACACAACATGTGACATTATTTCAACTATCACAATTTAACAAATAATCATAATAAATTTTTAAAACCTTTAATTGATAAATTAAAATATAAATTTAATACGAATTTAAAATATTAAAAAATAAAGTAATTACAAAATTTTAAATAAAAATAATGTCTCAAATACATTATAAATGTTTTTAAATACAAAAAATTTAAATATCAATCAATACATATCACTCATGTAACTTGGTTGCTTCGATATTACATTCATCTTCTAATTCTTCTATCAATTGTGAGTATGATATCTTTTGAACGTCACTTGAACCTGCATACGTAAACTTCCTTATGAGTAACTTGCACTTCTATTTAACAAATAAGTTTAATGTAAAAATATATGTTATTACTTTATAAATAAATTTAAAATAAAAAATAATAAGCTACCTTTAATATCAGTCCAAATTCAATTTTGAGTACACATTAAAGCCTCAACAGTTTTCGGTAAAAGTCGATTACGATAAGGATTAAGTACTCGACCACTAGTGCTAAAAGCAGATTATGAAGGAATTATATAAACAAGGATGTAATATTAAAATTTTAAAATTAAAAGAAGTAGAAAAATAACATACAGTGAAATCTGAGAATAAAAAGACAAATCTTGCTTCACTTGAATTGTAAATTTTTTGATGTGATTGTTTCTTGATAGACGGCAATTATATATATATATATATAACTTTTTATAAAATTTTAAGATACGTTAATATGAATTATTTTAAATTTGATTCTGATCCAAACTGATATTGTTAAGAATACTTATATATTTAATTGATCAATTCAAACTCAATTATATATATATATATATATATATATATATATATATATATATATATATATATATATAACCTTTCACAACTATCCTAAGACAACTCAATATGAATTACCTTAAATTTTACTTAGATCCAAACTAATATTTTTAAAATATTTATATATTTGATATGATTAATCTCAAACTAATTATATTTTTAAAAAATATTTTTAATAATATTTATAATAGCATGTTATAAAATCTATTGGGGTGGGTGAAGATGATGCGGGGCGGGTGGGGATGGAGCGGGGCGGGTGGGGATGTGAATGGTATAAAGTCATATTCACGACTCCCCCGCCATCCACGACGAATTTAGATTTTATCTTCATCCCTGCTCCGCAACTCGCAAAATCTGTAACAATCCCTTCTCAATTGAATACAAAGGGGAGCGCATGCCCCAAAACCCACCCCACTGACATCCCTAAGCTCAGCTTGGTGTTGGAAATAATTGTTTAAATTTTTGAGAAGAAAATATGAGATTTTTTAAATAACTTTTTAAAATTATTTAACAAAATAGAACCCAATCAAAATAATTTTTAAAATTTTTTATGGCCAACATTTTTTAGTGAGAGCACCTGAGGCGAGAAGATTAATCACTGTTATTTGCGGTGGATACTTTGATTCAAACAAAAAAAATATAATTTTTGAGAATAATATCCACTTAGGGATAAGACGTGCCCAACATCATCGTTTTTTTTAGAACAAGCGATTAATTAGTAACGCCTTTTGTCGATGTGGCACGCAAATGAAAGGTGTGGTTGAACTAAAGTGTCTTTCGGGAATTTCTATTACAATACCCAAAATTAATTGTTTAGTGGTTTAAGTTTTTGTATTTTAGGTCTTATTGGTGGTTTATGGTTTTTGAAATTTATGGTCTAGATTTTAGTTTGAATATGGTTTTAGAGAATTAAAATTTTAGAAATGTGTAGATAGTTCAAAATATTAAGGGATTAGAGAAATAATTTGAAGGTATTTTTACAGAAATATAATGAAAAATATTCGCCAATGTAACACGCACGAGAAATTATTTGTAATGACTTAAATTTTCAAGTTAATGTTTGAATGTTGACTTGAGTCATGAATTTGGTGGTTTAGTAAGAATATTGAAACCATTGGATCAAGTTTGAGTCTTAACGAATGACAATTGAGCTTGAATAGGCATAACAATTATATTTATGATTCTTGAGTAAAAGAGTGTGAACCAATAAAACAATTATACCATTTTTCTTTAAAAATGTTGAGCCTTTTAATTGAACCTTGTTTTTACATGCAAAGTTTGACGGCGACCGCTCATCTTTTTCTTATCATTTCTCACACCTTTGCATTAAAAATCCTAAGGGTTAACCATTAAATGAACTAATATTTTTTTCTGGCTGCCCTCTGATTTTTAGAGTTTCGCCTTAAATGAATTAATATTTTGAATTTATTATTATCGATCATCTGATATTTAAAAATGATTATTAATCAACATCGCAAGAGCTTAAAGAAAATCTCATCATCTTCCTTAAAAGATAGTGGGTAGCTATTTTGAAGTTTTTGAGAGATTTTTCAAGCTGATTTCAACTCATTTTCGCACTCTGAATTCATATGCATAACCCCTTTAATGTATTTATTATGTTATTACTTATTAATATGTTTTACACTTTTTTTATTAGTGAAAAAACTTGGGGAGCCTTCTAGTGCGAGAGGGAAGAAGAAATTGGATGCTAGTTGATCAAAAGAGGTTCATTTCGTGATTTGCTTGAGGTAGTATATTTTGGATTCTAAAATGCTTATCATTTTTCATATATATGATACATTGCATCTTGTTATTGTGTATTTTCGGTGTGTAACACTCAATACCAAATTGAGACAGGTTGACTTGAATACTAGATGTTACACTAGTCATCGAAGTGACATGATACAAAATAAAAAAAATGTATATATATTAGTCTAATGGTATATTAGTATCCAAACCATTCATTTAGAGCTTTCCATTAGGTTTAGCCTGATGGTATATTAGCAGGGACGGAGGTATTAAGGTGAGGGGAGGGGCAATCGCCCTCCACCCTCGAAAAAATTTTTGTTTTCACTTTTGTTCCCTATTTAAATTTTGTTACAAAATAGTTTATTTATGTATTTATCCTATACTTTTAAATATTTATAGTTTGCCCCTTCCAACCCCAAATCTTGACTCCGTCATTGTATATTAGTAGCCAATGAATATGTGATTCTTACTTCCTCGCCAAGTATCAAAACGATACAAACCACAATTGTCATCCTTCAGCCTCGTCAGAACACAACGTTCAAATTACACATCTCCATGCCTTGACAAGGCTGAAGTCTTTAGTATACACAAGCTCCATAGATCTTATAACATGTCATTTTGCAGTAGCGGGGCTATGTTGGGCCCAAAGGGGCCTCGGTCCCAAATTTTATATATTAAATAAATTTTGATCTAATTGTATTTTGGTCCCTATAAAAAAAGTATTTAAATTAAAAATATAATGATTTATTAAATATTTAATCAAGTATAACTGAATCAAAGAATAATGGGTCCGTATTCTCAAATTTCTTAGTCTAATAACAATTTATGTCTTTATTAGGGTCGTCTTGAACATTTTCGGAGCTCCGAGTGAAAACTAAAAAATAGACCCTTATAGAGCGAAAACATATCTCATTACTTTGAACAACTAATTTAATATTTCATTAATAAACTATAGAAACATAATTAAACTTTGTCAAACACATTATTGTCATTGTTTTGTAAGAAAATTTAAAGGAATTGAATTAAGGGTATGATATGGAGTTTGATTTTGAACAATAAATACAAAAGTTTGAAGAATAATGTATAATTTATTTTTTTATCGTCAGATTGGAGAAGAATAAGGAGAGAACTAAATTTGACCTAAAAAATAATTTTGAGATTTGAGAAAGAGAATTGAATTTTAATGTTAGATTAATTTATTCATTTGCTAAATTAAAAAAAATAAAAATTTAAAAATAAGAATAAGAATAATTAATTTTTAGGGGCCTCTAAGCATTCACCCATGGTTCTCCCCTAATAGTCGGTTATAGTCCTTATAAATTTAAATATTAAAAAAATAGACACTGCCTTCTAAATTTTGAGTTTAAATTTTTAATAAATCATTGTATTTTTATTAAATTAAAATGTTTCGGCCCTTCCCGACTTTCATTCTTGGCTCCGCCACTGTCATTTCGTACTTAAAACTAATATAATAATCAAAAAGGCTCAATTCATATTGTTACCAAATGATAAACAATTTCCATTCACTAACAACTTTTTATCATTTTCAGACAAGGTATTTAACTCAATTTCACATTTCTTATATGACAATTAGCACCACATGATCGGATTTTCATATAGAATCACACAAATACATAGCCAACTGCTCGAAAAAAGATGAAAAAATTATTTACACATTTCATATACACAGTAACACGTACCTACATAAAATAAGATTACAATAGCATATAAACACAAATACGGATTTGATTTCTACAATAGTCGCTTAATTTTGTGCTTATAATAGTCACTTAATATTTTTCAGATTGAGCCTTAGAGGTTTCCACCTATTCTTGTTCCACCAAAACATATTATCACAAATAATGAAAAATCGTTATACCATAATCAAAATCAAAGTTGAGTACAAACATACATGGGCCTTAATCTTCAATTTAGGGTTTAAAGGAAATATTATCACGTCATTTGTACGAACTAATATGATAACCAAGGGCTTAATTCATATCGTTTAGGGATGTCAATTGGGTGGGGCAGGTGTGAAGGGTGCTCTCTCCACACCTATCTCCGTTAAGAATTTTCAGCCCCATCCTTGCCCCACGATCCGATGCGAATACAAAATATCAAATCATCTCCGGCCTGCAACCTACAAGACTAAAATCATCTCCTCCCCGCCACCCACATGGCTCATGAGACCCACCTAATCCTCTCTTTACCCACTTCATGACCACTTCATATAATATTTCTAAATATTAGTTAAATAAATATAAACTAAATTTATTATGAAAAAAGTATGAAATATCTTTCATTCGGACTCACACCAAATATGTGATATTATTTCAATTATCACCCTAAAAAGAAGGCTTGAGGACGATAGTAAAGAAAAAATCAAGAACCTATATATATCCCAAGGCGATTTAATATAAATTATCTTAGATTTGACTCCGATCCAAACTAATGTTTTTTAAAATATTTGTATATTTGATCTGATCAATCTCAAACCTAATAATATATATATATCGAACATTTCATAAATATCCCAAGACAAGTCAATATGAATTGAATTAAATTTGACTATGATCCAAATTGATATTTTTAAAAATATTTATATATTTGATATGATCAAACTCAAACCCAATTATATTTTTAATAATATTTATAATAACATGTTATAAGATATGTTGGGGCAGGTGGAGATGATGTGGCAAGGGAGGGGATGATGCGAGGCAGGTGAGGATGGAGAGGGTACAAAGTCATATTTACGTTTGCTCTATCATCCACGACGAATCTAATTTTTATCTACATTCTCACCTCACGACCCGTGGAATATATAACCATCCTTACCCAATTGGACGTGAAATGGGGTGAATCCCTGCGAAACAACCCCACTGACATCCCTAATATTGTTACCAAATGATGAAAATTTTCCATTTACCAAAACGGATTAGCACACGCAACTTTCTATCATTATTGTACAGGGAAAATATCTCATGCACTGATGATGGAAACGAAAAGTTTTAACAAACATCTTAATTTTAAGGTTTAGGATCCGATTCAGGGTCTATGGGTTTAAGTGTAAATGTTTAGAATTTAGAGTTTCATGTTAGAATTTAGGGTTTAAAGATTAGGGTTTAGTTTTTAGGGTAATATGGTTAGGGATTTAGGTTTTAACCTATAAACCCTAAAATTTAACCCTAAACCTTTAATTCTAACTACGCCCCTAAATTGAAAACTAGTCCACTAAACCCCTAAACACTAGACCCTAAACAAAATCCTTAAACCCTAAAATTAAAATGTTTTTTATAAAAATATCCACAAACGCTTGTGCATGAAATAATTACCCCATGAGACAAGGCTTTTAACTCAATCTCACGTTTCATACATGACAATTAGCACCATTTCACACAAATATCGCAATTGAAATGTTACACATAAATGCTAACGTTTTAAAAAATCATCATATTTTTATATTGAATCACACAATACATACTTATCGAATAACATGTTAGCCAACTGCTTGAATAAATATGAAAAAGGTATTTACACATTTCATACACACTTACCCACATAAAACAAGATCACATTATTATATAAACATACATATGGATTTGATTTCAACAACACTCACTTAATTTGTGCTTATAATATTTTTCAGATTGACGGATTACTCGATAGATTTTGATTTCTCATGAGCCTTAGAGGTTTCCACCAATTCTTGTTCTACCAAAACATATAAATAACAAATAATGACATACCATAGTACCATAATCAAAGTTTAGTACAAACATATATGGACCTTAATCTTCAATTAAAGTTTAAAGGAAATATTATCATGTCTTGGATCAAAGAATGGGCTGTGTAAATTTGTGACTTATGGTTTGGCCTTTAAGAATCTAGACTTAATTTTGATTTTTATGCAGCAACTTTGGATGAATTTGAGCTTTCTCTCTCTTGGTTTGTAAACATTCAAGCGTGAAAGCTTAAGGAAAATTGGAAGAAGATGAAAATGTAGTTTTCCCTTGTATTTCAATTCGATAGAAAACATGAAACGGAGAAGAATTGGTGTTTTCACCAAAATACATCATTTTTGGGTAAAGTACACAAATGGTCACTGAGTCGTTAACTGTCGTTAAGTGAATGACATGATAATTACAAAAAAAATTGAGTAATAACACATTTAATCCTCCATATTTACACATCCAATTAAATTAGTCATAATTTAACCCTCATTATTGATGTCTAAATTGACTGAACGTGTAAACATTGAAGAATAAATATGTTGTTATACAAATTTTTGTAACTGCCAAGCCACCCAGTTAACAACAATTAACGGCTCAATGACCATTTTATAACAAAAACTAAAGTTTAATGCCCATTATGCAACATTTGAAAGTTTGGTGACCATTTTATATTTTTTGAGATAATTTAGTGACCATTTGTGTACTTTACCCTATTTTGTATTATTTTTGAAATTCAACAATAACTATTGAGAGAGATTTTTGAGAAGGTGCACCCATGGTCAGAATCTATCAAACAGGATGAGAGATTAACCTGGATCGAAGTGTCAGGTTTACCGTTACATTGTTGGAATTATGAAACAATCAAAAGATTGGCTTCTCTGCGGGGAAACTTTGAAGCTAAGTGAAAACTTCAATCGACTAAAGGACTGTGAGAACGTTTCTTTCCTTATTTCTACTAACCATGCAAAGAGAATTGAGGAAATGGTGGAGGTGGATGTAGGTGACTTAATTCATGTCGTTAAGGCTTTTGAGCTTGGATTCTTAGATGAGTCGGCTAGCGTTTTGAGGAAAAGTCTTAAGGAGAAAAGTGGATGTAACACCCCTTACCAGTCTGGTAGGAAACCGGGCCGGAAAGTGTTATAGGAAAACAAATTAGGAATTCGAAAATAAAATCAAAGTTCAGATCTTTTATTCGGAATGTCTTAATAGTCAATTAGAAGTTTAGTGGACCTGTCATTACTAATCTTATCAAAATTAAGGCCAATTTTAAACTTTTCAAACTTAAGGGACTAAATCGTAATTTTCAAATTAGCGATCCTAATCAGAATTCCTTATTACAGACTTGTAATTAGACTCACCAATTATTACTCTGTGAAGTTTTATTATTATCGGATATTGTTTACCTACTCAATTAAGCTATTCGGGTTTTAGTGACCATTCTGTAAACTGTCCAAGGTTTATTTTAAGCATTCTTAACCGAATTAAGTAATACCGTATCGATACCCTTTGAGCCGTATCGATACACTAAGCCTAATTTTAGATTTCCAGATTTACAGGTTGACCGACCCGTATCGATACGGCTAAGCCCGTATCGATACTGGTTGACCGTGTTGACCCCGTACCGATATGCTCTAAATCGTATCGATACCATTTTTCAAACCAAATTCCAATGATCAAAATCCGTATCGATACTCCCTGCTTCATTAAGCCAATTTATGCCAAGACGTATCGATACACCATCAACCGTATCGATACGCCTTGACTTGTAATTACAAAATTTTACTGGTTTTTACTCGATTTACCCAACCAAACATTAATCAAATTTTACTAAACTTTACCAACAATCTTAAAAACAGTATTTCTATTTGCATGTCAAATTTTAGGACATTTCGAATCCGTTTACTACGATTTTACCAATTACTGTATTTAAGCTCATTTTAACTAGGTTACAAACCCCAAAACATACCATATTACACATACAACACTTAAGCCCTATTGGGCAATTACAAACATATCAAATTAAGCTACTAAAATAAGTTTAGACCTTATACCACCATACTAGGAGTCCTGAAATAAAAGTAAACATACATATGGTAACGGAGGTGACTTGCAACCGTAGATTACACGATCGGAGCTCGGAATGCTTCAAGGTCCCGAAATGCATGAGACACACACATGTTAGGCTTATTTAGCCTAGTGAGGTAGTCATAACAAGTTTAAGTTAATCAAGGGCCATGAATAGCATACTATGATTATGAACAACATATCATCATACTTAAATATCATAATTACACTATTAATCACATAAGTCTCATACTTAAGTCATTTATCCCATTTTCACATAAACATAGCAAGGTTTAACACATACCAATCCCTTGGACATAGTAACAAATGGATACAAGGATTTCCTTATACACCAACACATATATCGGAAAATAGGTTGTAGCCTTGAGCCGTAACTCTGAATAAATCCCTCACACAATCCATCATTTTCTCCCCCACATATAGGCCGTAGCCCTAGACCGTAGTCCAATCCCTTACTTATACGAGCTCAAATAATCATTTGGCATGCCAATTGTATCCAAAACTCACAAATGTCCAAGGTTACACATATTTCATCATAGATCTTACCTTTATGTCCGTAGGCCATAGCATATCGGAACCGGAATTGAGCCTTAGCTCTATAACATATCATAGTTTGTTTACCATAATTTTTACATATCAAACCATATCATATTCATGTCATATCATCTAATAGCATTTTCATATCAATTTCACGTGTATAATATCTTTCAAATATCACATATAAACTTACCATGCTTACCAATAGCATCCACATAGCTTGCTCTACTTGAGCCCTTAATCAAAATGCAAATCATAATCATAAAACAAAAGCAACGAGAGGGCACCTAGCCGATCCCTTGACACGACTACACTCACCTTGATTACGAGGTTCTCGTATTACAACTCCGTTGTGCTTAGCTTCCTTTGGAGAAGACAAGGGATCATTCTCCAATATTTGAGCTAGCGCAAATTTAGGATTACATTAGAATTCAAATTAAGGATTCAAAAACATATTTTGAATTTACCGGAGCTTAGGGACAACATCGAATTAACAAAATCAAACTCCTAATTCATGGGTTCCTATATGAACCGAGAAAACCTAATTTTGAAATTAGACTTCAACGGAAGATTGAATCATCAATTCAATTGAGGGGTTTTACTCACCAAGTTGTGAGTTTTCAAATGAATTATTGAACTTGAACGAAGATCGAAGATTGCACCGAGGTGTTAGCTTAGCTTGGAGGTTGAAAACAACAATGAAGGAGCTTGCTTATTTGGGAGACAAAGTTTTGGGTTTGCTTTCGAGAGTTCAAAAGATGAGAGATGAGAGCTTCTCTTTATTCATTTAAAATTTGAGGCTTAATCATTTCTCACCTACATGTCAACCAATGAAAAGCTTACCCTCCATCAAGGGTTTGCTTATTCCTATGGTCAATAGCCTTTTCTATTTAGCTATTGACTTCATCAATCACCTATTCAAATGATTTTCACGTGGGCATTGTCAAGCAAGGAGGTGAGCAAGCACCTTGCTTGATTTTTCCCTCAATTTGGCTTTGAACAGATTTAGAACAAGGGAACCGTATCGAACGCTCTTGGCTGTATCGATACGCCCTCGTCAAAATAGGTAAGTTAGTTATTGGCAGTTGGGCCATATCAATACTGGCTTGACCGTATCGATATGCCTTGCTTGGAATTTACATTTTGGGTTTTAAATCGCATACAGGGAAGTCCCTTTACCCATATAGGACCAAATTGTGATTTCATTACAAAAGATGGGTACAATGGTCATTCATTACAACATTTTACATATCAGATTTGAAACTTCCGATCACTGGAACCGAATTTCGACTATGCCAGTTTTTGGGATGTGATAGTGGAGGTAATCCTGAATAATTATTTGACGACAGCTCATCGAACTCTTCGTCCAGCTCCGGTCAGAGTGGGCTACCAAAGATGAGGACGAAGAACAAACCGGATGAAGAAGACATATTGTTTAACCTTATTGGGAAATGAGGCATTAAAGACAACCATCAAGTGGATACGGAGCCCAAGAGATTTATTAGGGAAATCGACATAAAAGGCATAGAGCGTGCAGATTCCATGCAAAATATTAATGAGCAGGTGAAAGGGAATGGAAAAATCATTATGGAGCAAAAGGAATGTCTGCTAGGTACAGTGTCGCAGATGGAGAAAAGCTGGGCTGACGTGGCAAAGATGTTTGATAAGTGTTCAAAAGTACTATTTTTATTACCCTTTTTACTCATATTATTGTTAGACTTAGACTCATATTAGTTGCATTATTAGCCATTCATGCATGTTTGCATTGTTTCCTTGGTGGACAAGCTTGATTTCATATTTTGCTTAATTTTGTGGAAAAAAATACTGCTTTGGTCTGTTTTGTGTGTGTGTGTGCATAATCACTTGCCAAAGCAAGGCTGGAACCAGTTGCCAGGGTAATGCATGAAGAATATGTCGAGCTAGTTGCCATGACAATGCATGAAGGAGATGCCGAGCTAGTTGGCAAGGCAATTTTCGACAAGGAATAAGATGATATGGTAGTCAAAATCGATGACTAGATAAGCCCAAGATGACGTGGAGCAAATCTAAATCCCAAAGGAGTTTGATTTCCATGAACAGGTCAAAGAGAAATTAAATCCCAAGAAGATAGGAGAAGTTCTAGAAGGAATTTAAATATAATAAAGAATTATATTCTTTAAAGATAATTTAATTCCAACTTAACTTCCTCCTCAAAAAAGACTTTGACCTAGCCCTATAAATTCAAGACCATGCCGTCAACTCCAAGAAAGAAGGGAGATATTTCGACAAGAGAGTTTAAGAGAGGAGAGTTTGATTGGGAGAGATTTTCCAAAGAGGGCTGATCGATTTCTTCTTCTTCTTCTTCTTTGCTTCCATTAGATTCATGGTTTGGGGATTATTCTTTGTATAGCTTTTGAACCCAACCATGAACTAACTTGATAGGTTGGGATTATTGTGTTTTGTGATTGTGAGAAACAATTGGATTTTGTTTAGGTAATAAGAGTTTGCACTTTCAATTCAAGGTTTACTCATTCTTGGTTTTTATTCTTGTTTGCGAGTGAATTGGAAGAGGATCTCGTAATTCTATCTATTTATCTAATATCGGGAAAGTTAGATTTAAGAAACAAATGAGTATGGTCTTTATTCAACCTATTGATGGTGAAGATTAATCCGGTTTAGAAATAAGTTAAGGATTTCAACGGCTAAGAGGAGCGCAAGATTGGTTGTTGTTCACCCTTGATTCATGCAGAGATGTATTATCAAGGAATGCATAAATAGCTAGAGTTTTGACTTAGGGATAAGAAGAAAACATTGAAGAATGCTCCGCCGAACCTTGAAGCTGCTGCCCAGCCGCCCAAACAATTGCCTAGCCAGTTGCCCAGGCAACTGTTGGTTAGTTGCCAAGGAACCCCGCTGTGCAAGTTGCCACGACAACTGAGTTGCCCTTGCACTCTTTTACCAAGACGATCCAATCGGCGATCACTCCTTAACTCACGATAACCTAGCCTATTCCCTCTCTTTTGATTTCATCTACTCTTTTAGTTTATTGCTTTTTAGTTTAGTTTACTCATTAGTTATAATTCCTACAATCACCTACTTGTGTTCTTCTTTTCCAACACAGTAACTAAAGCAAAGTGGCCCAAACCAATCACTGTGGAGACGATACTCGTATCACTTTATTACTTACGACGTGTATACTTGCACAATTGCGTAGCACTTATTACGCGCAACAAGTTTTTGGCGCTGCTGCCGGGGATTGGAAGTAACAACTTTGTTTTTATTTTCTTGTACTTTTTATTTTTCTTGTTTAAGATTCAAAGGGTTAACAAACTTTGGTTTTGCATTGGTATATGACCAGGGCGAGACCGATTACACCAGAATATCCCTTTGATCCAAAAATCAAACGAACCTTGCAAAGACTTAGACGAAGGTTAAGAGTAGCAATGGCTAATCAAGACGGTAATATGAATCAAGATGTTCCAGCAGGAGGAGGAGTGATTCTTGCACGAAACAGAACTATTCGAGACTATCTTGAAGAAGATCTTGATGGACTTAATCCAGGAGTTGTCACGCTTGAAATTGAAGCCGACCACTTTGAGTTGAAACCGGTGATGTTTAATATGATTAACACAATTGGTCAATTTGGCGGCTCAGCAACTGAAGATGCACGACAACATCTTAAATATTTCCTCGAGATTTGCAATTCATTCAAAATACAAGGAGTCACCCCCGACGTTTTACGACTAAGATTATTCCCCTATTCACTGAGGGATAGGGTGAAAGCATGGTTGAATAGTATTCCTGCCGAATCAATAGGATCTTGGACCGATCTTTGTCGTGATTTCCTTGCTCGATTTAATCCTACAAATTTGACTGATAAGGTTCGTAACAAAATTACTTCTTTTCGGCAGGCAAATGATGAATCCATGTACGAGGCTTGGGAGCGATATAGAGAACTTCTACACGAATTCCCACTACACGGATTCCCATTGTGGACACAAGTAATAATGTTTTACAACGCTGTGAATACACCAACAAGGATGATGCTAGATGCCTCGGCAAATAACATATTCCCAGATAAGTCGCCGGAGGAAGCAATGCAAATTCTAAACAGGCTTGCCAAGAATAATTATCAATTCCCCTCTGCTAGAAGAGGAGGAGTTAGACGCCAAGCCACAATACATGAACTGGGATCATCAGACTCAATTTCGGCACAATTGGCCACTCTAACCAAGATGGTCCAGAACATGCAGAAACCAAACAACACATATGAGGTCAAGGTAATGGATTCCTTTTGTGAGTAATCCCAACAATGCTCTAAACCAAAACAACCAGAATACACAAGCATCGGGATTCCAGCAGAATATGCCACGGCAACAGTTGCCGCAGCAACAACCAACAACATCTAGTTCTTTGGAAAATTATCTCAATGCTTTTATGTTGAAAACTGAATCTTATATGGCTGAGAATAGTAACTTCATAAAAAGAACTGATACTTTTATTAACAGAACGGAGATGAGATTGCAAAACCAAGAGGCGACAATCAAATCATTGGAAAATCAAGTCAGACAATTTGCTCAAAACCTGAATACTAGACCGCAAGGAGGTTTACCTGGCGATACTGAAGTCGCAAGAGGAACTGGCCATGAGCAATGTAAGGCGATCACCACTAGAAGTGGCGAACAACTTAAAGAGGCTCAAGCTTGCTCATAAAACAAAACTCCACAAAAAGAACAAGACAAACTCCGCAGAAAAGCCTCAAATGCTGAACCAGGAATTGCCACGACAACCAGCGATAAGCATGCCTCGGCAACCAGCGATAAGCATGCCTCAGCAACCAGCGATAAGCATGCCTCGGCAACCAACAATAGGCACGCCACGGTAACTCCAGTTGATGATGCCTCGGCAACTCCAATTGCACCAACAATGCCATCAATTAGGTTCCAGACTAATGAAAGGATCGAAGATATTCGACTTCCACCACCATTCCCACAAAGGTTGAAATGACAAAAGCAATAATATAAATTCAAAAAGTTTCTCGATATCCTTAAGCAAGTCCACATCAACTTGCCTTTGGTTGAAGCAATTGAACAAATGCCGAACTATGCCAAGTTTCTTAAAGACATTGTGTCCAAGAGAACAAGGCTAGGAGAGTTTGAAACAATTGTCGTAACAGAGGGATGCATGGCCATGTTGCACAATCGCATGCCACCCAAGTTGAAGGATCCCGGAAGTTTCACAATACCTTGTTCTATCGGAAACCACTATGTCGGGAAATCATTATGCGACCTTGGAGCAAGCATAAACTTGATGCCTAAATCAGTTTTCCAAAAACTAGGAATTGGGAAGGCAAGACCTACAACAGTTATGCTACAGCTAGCCGACAGATCCTATGTGCATCTAGAGGGAAAAATCGAAGACATACTGGTAAAAGTTGATAAATTTATTTTTCCCGCTTACTTTATTGTTTTGGATTGTAAAGCAGATGAACATGCACCTATCATTCTCGGGAGACCCTTCCTAGTAACATGGAGAACCTTGATCGATGTTGAAAAAGGAGAACTCACCATGGAGGTGAATGATCAGCAAGTTAAACTAAATGTGTTCCAAACACTAAGGCATTCCGATGATCCGGAAGAATGCCAACTTCTTCATGCCACGGTAGAGTTTAACTTCGACGAGGAATTTAGTTGCCTCGGTAACTACATTGCCGATCAAGAGGAACCTGAGGAGTATGAAGAACCGATCGATGAGGAACAACAAGAATAGGCAAATTGGTTATTTAATCGAACATGTACATACTTTGAACCCCTGGATTACTCAGGTAAGGAAGGTAAAATCGAAAAGCCCTTTATTGAACAACCACCGATTCTTGAGCTGAAACAATTGCCTGAGCAACTAAAATATGCTTACCTAGGAGCCGACAATACATTGCCTGTAATTATTTCTTCTAAGTTACAGCCTGAGCGGGAGAAGAAGCTGATCAAAATGTTGATGCTACACAAGAAGGCAATAGGGTGGACAATTACCGACTTGAAGGGAATTAGCCCGACAGTGTGTATGCACAAGATTTTGTTGGAAGATGATCACAAACCTCCGATTGAGGCCCAGAGGAGACTGAATCATGCCATGAAAGGGGTTGTAATAAAAGAAATCATCAAGTGGCTTAACGCCGGCATTATATACCCTATCTCAGATAGTACATGGGTAAGTCCGGTACAATGTGTACCGAAAAAAGGAGGTATAACGGTGGTAAGTAATAAAAACAATGAACTCATTCCAACCAGGACTGTGACCGGTTGGAGGGTTTGTATGGATTATCGAAAGCTAAACAAAGCCGCTAGGAAAGATTACTTCCCATTACCCATTATTGATCAAATGCTTGACCGTCTTGCAGGTAAACCCTTTTATTGTTTTCTTGATGGTTATTCAGGTTACAATCAAATTGCCATAGCACCAGAAGATCAAGAAAAGACAACTTTCACATGCCCATACGGTACTTATGCTTTCTGAAGGATGCCGTTCAAATTGTGTAATGCGCCGGCAACCTTCCAAAGATGCATGATGGCACTCTTTTCAGATATGGTCGAAGACTTCCTTGAGATCTTCATGGATGATTTTTCTATTTTTGGTAATGACTTCGACAGTTGCCTCGGTAATTTAGAGAATGTGTTGGCAAGATGTGAAGAAACCGACTTAGTCCTTAATTGGGAAAAGTGCCATTTTATGGTAGATGAAGGAATAGTGCTCGGCCACATGATTTCATCCAAGGGAATTGAAGTAGACAAAGCCAAGGTGGACGTGATTGAGAGATTACCCCCACCAAGTTCGGTTAAAGGAATCCGAAGCTTTCTTGGACATGCAGGTTTTTACAGGTGGTTCATTCATAATTTTTCTAAAATTACTAAACCCTTGTGCAATTTGCTTGAATAGGATAAAGTCTTCAATTTTGATGATTCTTGCACCCAAGCATTCGAAACCCTAAAGGAAAAGCTTGCCTCAGCACCCATTGTTGTTCCACCCGATTGGATGCTACCTTTTGAGCTCATGTGTGATGCAAGTGATTTCGCGGTAGGAGCAGTCCTAGGCCAACGCATAGGTAAGACCTTTCATGTGATATACTATGCTAGTAAAACTCTTAATAGTGCTCAAGTGAATTACACAACAACGGAGAAAGAGTTACTAGCCATAGTTTTCTCATTTGACAAATTTCGATCCTATTTGATTGGTACAAAGGTAATTGTTCTTACGGACTATTCGGCAATTAAGTATCTATTTGCTGAAAATGATGCCAAACCTCGTTTGATTCATTGGATATTACTTTTACAAGAGTTTGATCATTTATCATGTGGTTGATCATTTATCATGCTTAGAATGCAATAAGGAGGAGGACGCGGATTTAGAGATATGCGATGCATTCCCGGATGAGCAACTGTTAGTTGCCTCGGTAACCATGGATGCGCATGCCTCGGAAACCATGGATACGCATACCTCGACAACCCTTGACGCCTCGGCAACCATAGATTCACATGCCTCGGCAACCCTCGACGCCTCAGCAACTCTTGACGCGCATGCCTTTGCAACCCTCGACGCCTCGACAACCCCTGACGCCCCGGCAACCATGGATGCGTATGCCTCGGCAACCCTTGACGTACATGCCTCGGCAACCCTTGACGCGTACGCCTCGGTAACCACTGATACCACGCCGCGGTAACCATTGACGCACATACCTTGGGAACCCTTGACGTGCATGCCGCGACAACTCTAGACGCACATGTCTCGGCAATCTTGGGAGCAGTAGCCACGGCAAAACATGCCTCAGCAATACCCTGGTACGCGGATTTAGTTAATTTCCTTGTTTGTGGTATTTTACCTTATGGCCTTACTCACCGAGGGAAGAAGCAGTTCCGCCATGATGCTAAGCATTACTTTTGGGATGAGCCTCTTTTGTTTAAACAATGTGCAGATCAGGTTATACGTCGATGTGTCCCTGAAGAGGAGCAACAGAATGTACTCCGGAAATGCCATTCTTCACCCTATGGAGGACATTTTGGAGGAAGACGTACCGCGGCCAAAGTTTTGCATTCCGGTTTGTATTGGCCAACACTGTACAAAGATGCCCAAGAGTTTTACAAGCAATGTGATCGGTGCCAGAGGACGGGCAATATCTCTAGACGACATGAGATGCCGCTCCAAAACATCATCAAGGTGGAATTGTTCAATGTATGGGGGATTGATTTTATGGGACCTTTCCCATCTTTATTCGGCAACCTCTACATTCTACTTGCCGTCGACTACGTGTCTAAATGGGTTGAGGCAGTTGCAGTTCCCACCAACGATTCCAAGACCGTGCAACGATTCTTGCAGAAAATTATATTTACACGGTTTGGGATGCCGAGAGCAATTATCAGTGATGAAGGCAAGCATTTCGACAACAAACTTATCGCCAAGATGTTACAACGCTTTGGTGTATCACACAAGATTACCACGACATATCACCCACAAACCAATGGGCAAGTAGAAATTTCCAACCGAGAATTGAAGGGTATACTCGAGAAAGTTGTAAATCCCTCTAGGAAGGATTGGTCAGTAAGACTAGATGACGCACTTTAGGCATATCGAACTGCATTCAAAACACCTTTAGGTATGTCTCCCTTATGACTTGTCTATGGAAAAACATGCCATCTACCGATGGAAATCGAACACAAGGCATATTGGGCAATCAAGACCGTGAATATGGATTGGGAAAGTGCCGGACAAAAGCGTTTGTTAGACCTCAATGAGATAGAAGAATTTTGTGCACTCGCCTATAACAATGCACGAATCTACAAGGAGAAAACAAAGCAATGGCATGACAAGAAACTATTGTTGCGGCAATTCATGCCAGGGCAACTAGTTCTCTTATTCAATTATCGGCTAAAACTTTTCTCGGGAAAACTGAAATCAAGATGGTCGGGACCATTCGAAGTTGTCAAACCATTCTCCCATGGTGTCGTGATAATCAAGTTCATCACTGACGAACATGAATTCAAAGTTAATGGACAAAGATTGAAGCACTACAACGGTGCCCATATGGAACGTAACAAAGAAGTGGTCACCTTAGGAGATGCATGAGCATGCTCTTCTTTCAATATTTTCTTTTTCTTTTCATTTTTATTTTTAGGAGATATTTTATTTTATTTTTCTTCATTATCTTTAGTTTCCAGGTTTTCTTTGTTTTCTTTTCTTTTCCACAACAAGACTCACAACCACCATGCTAAGGAAATTCACTGCCGACTACTTGCCACGGCAACCACAACAGAGAATGCCCCAGCAACTACCTCAGCAGTTGCCACGGCAACAGAAACTGGCGATGCCCAGGCAACAAAAATGGCTTCGGCAACAACTGATGCCCAGGCAAGTGAACCTGCCTCAGAAAACATGGATCAAATCAAAGCAATGCTATTCATGCGGTACCAGCCACAAGCATTCAACCACCGACCGAAATATGAATCAAGCAAACGGCATGAAGGAAACTTATCACTCGAGGTGACGACCTCTCCGACTAACTCATTTCATTTAGTTTCTTTTAAATTTTGTTTCACTTTTACATGCATTGAGGACAATGCTTCTCTCGAGTTTGGGGGGTGTTGGTTTCTAGTTAGTTTCATGTTTAGTTGCTTTCATCTTTAGCAATCACATATAGGTTGCATATGTTACTTGCCATGCATTTAATTGGATTTAATTGCTTAAGACTTGTTGAATATCCAATGATGAATTTTTGCCACTGCACTTAATTGAAAGAACCTTTAGTTTTAGGATTGCATGAAAAGAACTTAGAATTTTACTATGAAGCTGAACTTTTTTTACACGATTGTGGCTTGTTGATTGAAGGAAACTTAGTGAACATAGGCTGCTTAAAATTTGGGTAAATTTAAAATTGAAAATTAAAAGTTAAATTCTTGCTAGAAGTGCTCGAAACTGGCTCTAGTAGTTAATGCACATTAAAGAATTGCTAGAGGTGCCCGAAACTGGCTCTAGTAGTAAATGCACTTTCTTACTAGAGTTGCCCGAAACTGGCTCTGGTAGTTAATGCACATTAAAGAATTGCTAGAGGTGCCCGAAATTGGCTCTAGTCGACTAAAATAAAATGAGAAATTGCTTACTTTGCTAGAGGTGCCCGAAATTGGCTCTAGTGAAAATAAAAATAAATGCCCCGATAATTAAATTGATAAAAAGCCTATTATTCACATAGAATCTTGAAAATCAACTTGTACACAACTACGTACGCACATTGTCACAAGCATTATAGTTCGATTTCGGGTAATGTTTTGTGCTATCCGAAAAATTAAAAGGTGATCATACTTTGTGCCACGGTTCCGAGGTTTGAATTCAAGTTTGAAGCATGTCTTTGATGATTAAAGTCTTGGCAGGTAATTGTTCGTTTGCATTGCTTGAGGACAAGCAATAGTTCGAGTTTGGGGGTGTGATAAGTGTTCAAAAGTACTATTTTTATTACCCTTTTTACACATATTTTGCTTAATTTTGTGGAAAAATTTACTGCTTTGGTGTGTTTTGTGTGTGTGTGCAGAATCACTTACCAAAGCAAGGCTGGAACCAATTGCCAGGGCAATGCATGAAGGAGATGTCGAGCTAGTTGCCAGGGCAATGCATGAAGGAGATGCCGAGCTAGTTGCCAAGGCAATTTTCGACAAGGAATAAGATGATATGGTAGTCAAAATCGATGACTAGATAAGCCCAAGATAACGTGGAGCAAATCTAAATCCCAAAGGAGTTTGATTTCCATGAAGAGGTAAAAGAGAAATTAAATCCCAAGAAGATAGGAGAAGTTCTAGAAGGAATTTAAATATAATAAAGAATTATATTCTTTAAAGATAATTTAATTCCAACTTAACTTCCTCCTCAAAAAAGACTTTGACCTAGCTCCATAAATTCAAGACCATGCCGTCAACTCCAAGAAAGAAGGGAGATATTTCGACAAGAGAGTTCAAGATGGGAGAGTTCGATTGGGAGAGATTTTCCAAAGAGGGTTGATCAATTTCTTCTTATTCTTCTTTGCTTCCATTAGATTCATGGTTTGGGGATTATTCTTTGTATATCTTTTGAACCCAACCATGAACTAACTTGATAGGTTGGGGTTATTGTGTTTTGTGGTTGTGAGAAACTGATTGGATTTTGTTTAGGTAATAAGAGTTTGCACTTACAATTCAAGGTTTACTAATTCTTGGTTTTTATTCTTCTTTGCGAGTGAATTGGGAGAGGATCTCGTAATTTTATCTATTTATCTAATATTGGGAGAGTTAGATTCAAGAAACGAATGAGTATGGTCTTTATTCAATCTATTGATGGTGAAGATTAATTCGGCTAAGGAATAAGTTAAGGATTTCAACGGCTAAGAGGAGCGCAAGATTGGTTGTTGTTCACCCTTGATTCACGCAGGGATGTATTATCAAGGCATGCATAAATAGCTAGATTTTCGACTTAGGGATAAGAAAAAACCATTGAAGAACGCTCCGCCGAACCTTGAAGCTGCTGCCCAGCCGCCCAAACAATTGACTAGCCAGTTGCCCAGGTAACCGTCGATTAGTTGCCAAGGCAACCCCGCTGTGCAAGTTGCCACGGCAACTGAGTTGCCCTTGCACTCTTTTACCAAGACGATCCAATCGGCTATCACTCCTCAACTCATGATAACCTGGCCTATTCCCGTTCTTTTGATTTCATCTACTCTTTTAGTTTATTGCTTTCTAGTTTAGTTTACTCATTAGTTATAATTCCTACAATCACCTACTTGTGTTCTTCTTTGCCAACGCAGTAACTAAAGCAAAGTGGCCTAAACCAATCCCTGTGGAGACGATACTCGATACTCGTATCACTTTATTACTTGTGACGTGTATACTTGCACAATTGCGTAGCACTTATTACGCGCAACAATGGTTCTTGAGCTTGTGGATGTTGGGCCTTTGGTGGTGGACCATAATATTTCGGATCGTGCTAAGGATGACTTAAGGAGTATGGGGTTATTTCCATCAGATAACCCAAATAAAATGGATGGTAATTGGAAGACCAATGAAGAGAAATCCAATTGGGAAAAGAAAGTAGACAAACTGAATGGGGAAAAGCCAAGATATCACAGAATCTGTGTTAGAGTGATAACCCTTGGAGAAGGTGGGGAAGCTTGGAATTTCTTACCGGAGCTAGCAAAAAGAAGCACAAAAGAAAGGAAGTACCGCTCCCTTAGTGATTTTCAAGATGAGACTCTGTCTACATTAGAAAGGAAGAAAAAAGATTGAGCATTTAGAAGGGAGAGGAAGAAGTCCAAATCGCAGGAGTTTTCTAAGCTCTCAGGGCATTCCCTTTCAGACTCGAATCTGGTGACCCGGTGGGATTATTTTACTAAGGAAGCAAGGAAAGCAATTAAACTAAGGAAAAATCTAGTGATACAAATAGAAGACAACAAAGACCAGTCAAATAAGGATTTTACGTTGTTGGAAAAAGCAAGTTGTTGAGTTTCGATTTAAGCGAGTGATAAGGGGATGAGGATCCTAACCTGGAATATTAGGGGCTTAGGGTCTTGAGAAGTGTATAAAAGTATTGTTTTTCTTTCCTTTTTTTACTCCTAATATTGTTAGACTTAGGCTCATTTTAGCTGCATTGATTGGCATTTATGCATAGTTTCCTAATTTCTTTGATCATTGAGCTTGGTATTACATTTTTTGTTTTTGTGGAAAATTTGCTGTTGGTTTCTCTATTTTGTGCAGGACAGATTGTCGTGGCAAGTAGGAACAATACAGAAGGAATTGTCAAGCTGATTGCCGAGCAATTGCCAGGGCAGGTCGAAAATAAATGCAGAATTTTCAAGATTTGCATAAGATAAAGCGCATAATTAATTTATAAGCTGTTGAATATGAAGATGAGAGATTCTTGGTGCCATTAATCTTGATTTACCTTCTCTTAAATGGGATAATATGCAAATAAGGATAGGAAATAAAGTTTGAATTATTTCCTTATCTTTAGATAAGGGAATAAATCTTGAATTATTTCCATATCTTTAGATAAGGAAATATGCCTAGAGTATCTCCCCAAGAGAAAGGGAATAAATCTGTCACATCCCTAAAACTGGCCTAGTCAAAATTTGGTTTCGGCGACCGGAAATTTTGTATCAGATGTGTAATCTCTCAATCTTTGTACCCAAACTTGTAGCAATGAAAGTTAGTTGGGCTTGATTTAAATTGTGGGAGACCTTTTCGTAAGAAATTCAAAGCTAAAAATGTTGAAAATGAGCCAGGAAGATTGATACGGTGAGACCAGTATCGGTACGGCCTAACTGCCCATAACTAACTTACCTATTTCAGCTTAGCCATATCGATACGTCCATAAGGTGTATCGATACGGTCCCCTGTCAGAATATGTTTTGGTGACTAAATTGGAAGAAATGTAAAATAGGGTGGTGAGTCACCTACTTGCTTGCCTCGCCTCACGTGGATTAACTCAGAAAAAATAGTGAATGGCCATCAATTACCTTAAAGTTGAAAAGGGGCATGGGTGATGGAAAACAATTGTTTAAGCTTTCCTTCACTTGAGGGAAAGCTTCCTATTGGTCCCTTGAAAGGTGGAAAATGATTAAGTCATGGACTCCTTAAATGAATATAAAAAAGCTTATCTCCTTATTTTGTTATCCACCGAAGCTAAAACTCATCTTTTGGTTTTGAGAAGAAGCATACATCACCATTGTCATCATCTTCATTGATCTCCCCCGAACACCTCAATCTCATCTTCATCCTTTGCTTAATTTGAATACACTAACTCGAAGCTAGAAGCTTGGTGAGTAGTCCCCCTATTAATTTGTGGTCATCTTCACATATTGGAGTTTAATTTCAAATTGAAATCTTGAATAAGCAAAGTTGAGCCCATGTATTAGGAGATTAATTTCTCCAATTTGGTGTTATCTTTAAGCTTTGGAAGCTTAGAAAACGTTTTTGAATCAATGATTTTAATCTTAATACAATCCTCTAATTTTGATTAGCTCAAGTTGTGGAAGCTAAGCCACCATCTCCATCTCCTAATCCAAGCTCTTCCAAAAGCAGGGGGATCGTTATACGAGTGCCTTGAAGCATCACGATCCTTAGGTGAGTGTAGTTGTGTTAAGGGATTAGCTAGGTGCTATCTCGTTGTATTTTTTATATATGTGTGTTGCATTTGCTAAAGGGGCTCAAGTAGAGCAAGCATTGTGAAGTCAAGATAATGGCCATGGTAAGGTCAACTTATTACTTTTGATACATATTTGATGTTATATGTGTGCGTAATATATGATGTGTGATATGATATATGAAAAGGAGCTAAGGCTCAACATGTGATTAAATTATATGTTATAGCCTAAGGGCAATTGATAATGTAAAATATGAAATTGTGCTCCTTGGACACTTGTAAACGTTGGATACAATTGGCATGTCAAAGGATTATTCGAGCTCACTAAGTAAGGGATTGGACTACAGTCCGGGGCTACGTCCTATATGTGGGGAGAAAAGGTTGGATTGTGTAAGAGACTTCAGAGCTACGGCCTATTTTTTATATGTATGGTGTACAAGGGGATCCGCGTATCCAAGGGTTGCTATGTCCAAGGAAGAATTGATTATGATATATTTATTGATGATATGCTATGGATTATTAAAGGTTGATATTCAATGTTGTATATGATGTATTCATGTTTAATAAAGTTGTAAATTGCCATGAGAGCATGCTATATGTTATACATGTCATTTAGGGCTCAATATGCATTGTTTATAACTACCTCAGTATGCTAAGTAAGCCTAACGTTTTAGTGCCTCATGCATTTTCAGGGCCTTAAAGGAATTCCAAGCTCGATCGTGTGGTTGCGTTGCAAGTCATTTCCCACAAGTACATGTATGTTAATTTTGTTTTAAGACTCCTAGTATGGTGGCATATGACTCAAACATGTATATTTTGGTTAGTTTGGTGTGCGTGTGCAAAAGTTGGTATGTTAGGAAGGTCATATGTGCATATTTGGTACTTTGGTGATTGAACAAAATTGCTAAAATGGACCTATAATGCACCAAAAGGTAAAATCCTATTAAATGAATTTGGATTGGCCTAAAACCTCACATGTTATTAGATTTATGTGTTTATAACTTGTCTGTAAAATTTGGTAAGGTTTGAGCACCATTTGATAAGTTAATTCGAATAAAAACCAGATAAAATTTGTTATTACGTGACAGGCGTATCGATAGGGGTCAAGCTGTATCGATACGACCTTGCATAATTAGACCTAGGAAAACATAGCGTACCAATGAGGGTCAAGCTATATCGATACGGATCTTGGAAGTGAGGTCTGGGAAATTAATTGCATCAATATGGCCTCGAGGTGTACTGAAACGGGTCAACCTTGGTCAACGCGTATCGATACAGGCTTAGATGTATAGATACGGGCTTCCCACCCTTAGTTCTGAAATTAAGAAATTTGGCTTAGCGTACCGATAAGGTCCTAAGTGTATCGGTACGGTGTCAGTTAATTATGTTAAAAGACTTAAGCCATAGTTTTAAACAGTTTACATAGTAGTCACTAAATCTTAAGAAGGTTAATCCGATGGATAAATGACCTCCGTTAATAACAAAAATTTACAGGTTAATAGTTTATAAGTTTAATTGAAGGCTATGAAAAGAAAATTTTGATAAAGAACCCTAATTTGTAAAATTCACAATTTAGTCCCTAAATTCGAAAAAGTTTAAAATTAACCCCAAATTGAGTAAGCTATTAACAAGTTAGCCTGTTAGGTCTTAAAAGAAATTATCAGGAAATTCTAAATAAGATTCCAAACTCTAATTAAGCTTCTGATCTCTAAATCTGTTTCTAGTAACACTTTCTGACCCGGTTCCCTACTGCGCCGGGAAGGGGGTGTTACAAAATCAAATCTCCTTAAAGACTCATTGAGCTTTCCTCACCTATAGAAGGTTGATCACATCAACACAAGAGGAGGAATCAGATTCTAGAGAGAGGGAGGGCTGATCGCACAATCTTTTTCTTCATTATTGTTTATGCGATCCATGTCTGGGATTATTTTTATTGTATTTTCTTCTTCCCTATCCATGAACTAGTTTAAACTGCCTGGAGTTATTTGGGGTTTATGGTGTGATAAACGATTGGATGGTTTAGGTTTTTATTTGCAATTTAAATTCAAGGTTTGTTCATTCTTGATTCTTATTCTTGATTTTGAGTGAATTGGGAGAGGATCTCGAGAGTTATCTATTTATCTATACTCGGTTTTTATTCAACAAATCGTTGGTGAAGATTAATCCACCTTAGGAATAAGGATTGGATTTCAACGGCTGAAAGGGCGTAGATCGGTTGTTGTTCACACAAGGTTAATGCAAGAATGTATCACCAAGGCATGCGCAATTAACCAGTTCTTTGGTTAGAGATAACAAAAAGACATTGAACAACGCTTCGCCGAGCTTTGAAGGAAGGAACCTAGTTGCCACGACAATTTAGCCGGTCTTAGTTGCAACGACAATTGAGTTGCCTCAGAAATTTGTTAGAGTATACCCAAAGACCAATCATAAGATGATTGTAAATGACATTTGTTTTTACCTTGTTCATTCATAAAAGGCATTGCCATTATTATTTTCAGTTACATTTATGCGTGCATAAATAAACTGAATTATAATAAAGTCCTTAGAATAATATGATTATTCTTAAATGTTCTTAGTCGAGTATTATTGTGGGAATGGACAAAAATAATGCATTAAGACTAATATGTAGTTGATTGATGAAAAAGTGTTGTCATTGACATGGAGATGTCAAAATCAATACATAAGTATGTGTTAGAGAACAAAATATTGGACTGACCAGCTATGAGCATGTTTCTTGGATTATTATGTGACAGTCACAACATTGCTCATAGTGATAACTACATATACGATCCTCATACTTGAGATCATCATTATTTCAACATCGTGAGTGACATATTTTGATAAAGTCAAACTTGTGTCATAACTGACTACTCTATAAAGACTGATATTGGATATATCACAGTCAATGTAGTGGGATATGGTTGATCAAGATAGGATTTGTCCCTCCTACATAATAGGAGTAATATTGTAGGCCACTTGATTGAGTGAGACTAGAAATGCATGGCCATGCTCGAATAAGTTAATATGAGATATCATAGTTATTCGTTTATAATAGTCTACTCAAGATATCAAGAAATATTAGATGGACTATACAAGTGTGATTGTTCCATGACTTGTATCCAATCTAGATATAAAGGACAAAAGGATGTAATACATGAAAAAGAGTTAATCACGAAAAAGTTATGTCGAATCATGATTACTTGTAACTTAGGTGACAATGACATATTGCTAGATGTCACTCATTGTTTGTAATATTATAAATTTTCTAATATTTACTACTAACATTACATGAACCTAAAGGGTCACACCTATGGTTGAAATGAGCTTATATTAAACGAATTCTATATGTACAAATTTGTTGTACACGAATTTAGTTAAATTAATATATATTTGATATATATATATATATGTAATTTAACTATTGGATAAATATTAAAAGAAAATAATTATTGTAATTGTGACTCTTTTAATATATATAAATAATATAATTCGATTTAAATTAATATATATATTAAAATCCTAATTAAATTTGAATTGGGATTATATATATTAATATATATTGAAATCCTAATTAAGTTAAATTGGGATTATATATATTTAATATATATTAAAATCCTAATTAAAGTTGAATTAGGATTATATATATTAATATATATATATATATATATATATATATTAAAATTCTAATTAAGTTGAATTGAGATTATATATATATATTTTGAAATCCTAATTAAAGTTAAATTAGGATTATATATATTAATATATATATTGAAATCCTAATATGAGTTGAATTAGGATTTCAAAGGCTATATAAAGGCATGAGAGATCTAGCAATCATAAATGCTTTTGGAAAAACCCTCTAAATTGTTTAGAGAGTTTTATATGCTCGTTTCAATTGGGTGAACTACGTAGAGGTCAGAGGGTTATCGTTGCAGCTTAGGAATCGTGATTGGATATCTATCTCCTCCAAATTCAGAATTCCAGATTTTAAACAGGTAATTCTTCACCCTTATTCACCCCGATTCGTTCTTCGTACATAGATCTCTGGTGTTAATTGCCGGATAATTTTTTCGCAGTGCCATGGGGTGTACCGGTGTGACCCAAAACAATTAACTACCTCGATAATCCATTCATCCATTGCACCACTACTCACGATAACCCAGCCTACCATCTTTAATCGATTACTCTTTCCATTTATTTCTATTTACTTAGTTTATTTTAATTTACATTCATCACCATCAATCTATTTCTTTTACGATGCAGTAACTTAAGCAAATTGACCCAAACAAATCCATATGGAGACGATAGTTGATACATATTACTTTATTACTTGCGACGTGTATAATTGCACTAATTGTGAAGCTCTCAAAACACGCAACAGGTCTGAGTCAAAAATCTCGATAGTAAGGAATCTTGTGTTCTCTCAGAAGGTGGAGATCTTTTTTCTTCAGGAAACAAAAAAAACTTTGATCTCAGAATCTGAAATTCAGAAGCTGTGATATGATGATGAGATAGATTATTGTGTGTCTAACTCTGATGGGAAGTTTGGGGATCTACTAACGATCTAGGATAAAGAAAAGTTTGTTTTGATTTCTTCCTAGTCAACCAAAAACCTTTTAGTTACTTGGGTATTCCTCTTGGAGCTGATACAAGAAGGGTGATGCCTTGGGATCTGATGGTGGAGAATTTAAGTACGAAGTTAGCAGGGTGTAAATGTAAAAACAGTTCTTATAAATTTTTTGCTGTCCTCTTTGCCTTTGTACAACATGTCTCTATTTGAGATTCCAAAAATAGTTCTTTTGAAGACCGAACAATTGTGTAGAAGTTTTTTATGGGGTCATTCGAAAGACGCAAAGAAAATGGCAAAGATTAGTTGGAATAGAGTTTGTCTTCCAAAAAACAAAGGCGGGGTCGGTGTAATAAATCTTAAGGTGGAAAATAAGGAGCTCTTAGCTAACTGGGGTTGGAGATACGCGACGGAAAGGAGATCTATTTGGAGAAGAGTAATCTACTCAAAGTATGGTGGGAATCCCCGAAGTTGGAGAATGAAGTTGTCAAATTAAAAAAAAAAAACATGTCTTTGTTATAGTGAGGCGTTGTAAAGAACTGAACCAATGATGGTGTGATGAGTTGGATGGATGATGAGGCCTTGCAATGGTTAGTAGGTGATGGAAAATCAGTGTTGTTTTGGGAAGACCTTTGGTGTGGAGTTAAGCCGTTATGCAAATAATTTGTTCGATTGTATAGACTAGTGAAAGTTAAATGTGTGTTTGTGGAAGACATTGCAGTAAATGATAGCTTTGTAGAGGTTGAATGGTGTGATCTTTTCTCGAGGAAGCTTCTACCTAGAAAAGTTGATGTGGTGAATGAGTTGAGGATACTTTTGAAGGAAGTGAGATTTAATTCTGATATATCGGATAGGATTGTGTGGATTCATGAAAATGCTGGGCAATTTTCAGTAAAGAAATTGTCTTATCTTCTAGTTAATGTAGATTTGGAGGAACCAGATTTTGATTTCGGAAAATTGTTGAATTTGAAGGTCCCACCAAAGGTGAAATCATCCCTTTGGATGTTAAAAACTTGACAAAGTACCACAAAACAATTTTTGTGCAAAAGAGGGATGAAATTAAGGGATAATCAATCTTTGTGTGGTTGGTGTAGAGATTATGAGGAGGACGCGATCCATTTATTTGTTAATTGCAGAATCTCATAACGGTTTTGGTTTCTTTTTTGTGCTTTGTGGAAGGTCCAATGGCGAACTCAGTCCAACGTTAATAGTCTAATTCAGTTTTGCTTTGAAAATATTTTCTCAGGTTCTGTTAGGAGTATTTGGTAGGTGATGGTAGGGGCAGCTCTTTGGAGTGTCTGGCTAGCTAGAACTGAATTGGTGTTTCAGGAAAAATCAACTTCCCCTCAAAAGCTTCTTCTCTACTCTAAGCTAAAAGCTTTATATTGGATCAACCTACCTAAGGATGATTGGAATTTAAAGATGGATGGGTGGTGGGACAAGCCGTGGTGTATCTTGAAGGAAGAAGATTCTAAAATTGAATGGCCCCCTCCAACACCGGGATATGTCAAATTCACTGTGAATGGAGCGTTTAAGGATGGTGTCACAGACTGTGGCAGTGTTTTGAGAACTGTGGAAGGTTTTATTCGAATGATGTTCTTAGGCCTTGTTGCAAGTTTTAGGTCTTGTTGAGTGGATCAATCGAATCGAAATTTTCCAAGAGGGGGTGAGTTGGCTTTTTAAAGTGGAAGGGAGCAAATTGAAAATGTAAAAATGAAGACAAGGCAATTTATAGTGGTTCAAGCTTCGAACAAGCTCTACATCCACTACCTTAACTCCCACTAAGGATTTTGAACAATATCCACTAGATATTCTTACCCTTTTCTAGGCTTAAGAGGTAACCTTTACAAACCGGTTAATCTTTCTACCCAAAGATTAACCAAGACACCCTCTTTACAAAGAAGAAATGGCAAGCTTAAGATTATCTCTCACAAGATTGATATGTTTCCCAAATTACAAACAAACTCCCCCAAACTTGAATGAAATGTATACAATAAAAATTACAACAAGTGGGTACAAGAAATTGACTCTTTAAGCTCAAAGGTTTGGATATATGCTTGGATGTTGCAAATAGGTTCAATAGTTGTTGCTGAGGCTTTTGTGGCTTGCTTTTATACCCTTGCATTGATTTCTAGCCGTTTGGGTGGTTGAAATCATCATTGTAGCCGTTGGGCTGCATTTTTCCCACCATAAATGCACTTCACCAACCAACCGTATTGGTACACGAAGGCCCGTATCGATACATGTCTATAAGAAGAAAGAGCCATTGTGTACAAAATAATAGGGGCGTATCGATACGCGGGAAGGCGTATCGGTACAGTTCAAGTGTAAATCAAGGGGCGTATTGATACTCTATAACCGTATCGATACGAAATTTTGCTCACTGGAATCCCGATTGAAAGTTGAGTAAAAAATGTATCGATACGCTATTAGGGGCGTATCGATACGGTCCAACGAACGTTTGAATTTTGCTGATTCCCCATAACTGACATGCAACATATAGTTTATTAAATGGAAAGATACACTGAATCAAACCAAACTGTATCAATACGGGGTTACTGTATTGGTACACTTTAGGTAATTACAATCCAGTAGCCTAAAACCATATCGATACGACTATAGCGTATCGATACTCCTTAGCGTAACTGTACAATTTGGCTTGAAAAACTTAGGAAAAAATTGTTTGGTTTGATTGTTTTGACTTAGAAAAAGTTTTGGTTCAAATTGCTTGTCAATTTGTGAGACTTTAGAATACTTAAAAATTTATTTACTTTTACAAATAAGCCCTTAGACAATTTGTTATATTAAAATCAAATTAGCTTTTACAATCTCCCCTTTTTTGATATAACAAAATCAAAGTAAATTTTTAAGTATTTTGAAAACTTTGAAAAGGTTACTCCCCCTTAATTTAATATAGGTTTTCAAAAGTTTGTAAAAATTTAGACCTTTTTTACACTTCTCCCCCATTTTGTTAGATCAAAATCAATGCATATAAAAAGGATATAGACAAGAGATATAACAATGGAGCATAATAATAATCAGAGCAACATAATATCATTAAACTTAAAAAAATATCCAAAGCAACATAAGTTCAAAACAAATACGAACTTAAATCCAGACATAAAACTTAAACTAAACAAATATCAAACCATGTGGTTCTTAAAAGCAATAACATAGATGCAAAAAATAAAAAACCTAAGATGAGATGATATGCAATGGAATGCACTAGAACTTGTCCCCATCATCTTTTTCATCATCTTCATCCATATCCTCTTCATCATCGTCATCGTGTTTGGGCAGAGGAGCGCGAGAATTAAGCCAAGCACCATGGAAGGCAGTGAGAGAGACATCCATGGAGGCTTGTTGCTCGATGGTGGTGACACGTTGCTCAACAGAGGTGACTTTGTTCTCAATGACCCCAACTCGTTCTTCTAAGGAGGTGAAACGTGTACCAATAGCGGCAAACCCCGAGTTTATGGTGGTATCTATAGAGGCAATATTTATGTGCAAAGATGTGAATTGCTCATTAAGATACGCCATGAGGGCATCCATGGAAGGTGGAGCATGATGAGAAATGGGACCTTGTGGAGCCACTGGAGGAGGTTGAGCATCTTGAGGAGGAGGATTAGCCATACGAACCCACTCGTTGTTGATGAATTGGAATTTGGCAAGAGTAAGAGAGTGTTCATCGATCGGTTTACCAAGAGTTTCGGTGGCATCATGTGAACAATCGATCTCCGAGCAATGAAAGAGATAACTCAAGGCCGCGCCATAGTAGAAAGACTTGACTTGATCAGTATGGCGGTGTTGGACAAGATATACCAAGTTGGAAAACATATTTTACACAAAAGAGCTCTAAAAGGTCAAGATAGGCTGGTTAAACCTAACTCTCTCCTAAGAGTCCAAAAACGCTCTTTGTCTAAAGGTTTTGTAAAGAGCTCTAAAAGGTCAAGATAGGCTGGTTAAACCAAGATATGAGCATACTACCTAGGGATTGGCAAGTGTCGAAGGTACTTTTTTTATCTATCTTACAACCCCCATAATCCGCATCGAAATAAGCATGTAGGTTAAAGAAAGAGTCTCTAGGATACCAAAGACCTAAATAAGGAGTGTCTCTAAGATATCTAAAGATTCTCTTAATGGCTATAAGGTGTGGTTCTCTAGGACAAGCTTGGAACCTAGCACACAAGAAAACACTAAACATAATGTCAGGTTTATTTGCGGTAAGGTAAAGCAAAGAACCAATCATTGAACGATAAAGCTTAGAATCAACACACTTACCACTTTCATCTTTGTCAAGATTAATTAATGAGCTCATTGGAGTGGCTTGGGGCTTCATATTCTCCAAGACAAACTTCTTGAGCATATCCTTGATGTACTTAGCTTGATTGATGAAGATGTCATCCTTCATTTGCTTGATTTGGAGTCTCAAGAAGAATGAGAGCTCCCCCATCATGCTCATCTCAAACTCCCATTGCATTAACTTAGACAATTCTTGGCAATACAACTCATTAGTAGAACCAAAAATTATATCATCAACATAAATTTGTACTACTAAGATGTCATTATCATTTTTTTAATGAAAAGTGTAGTGTCCACCCTTCCTTTTTCAATCAAAAGTTTGAAAGCCTTTCATACCAAACTCTAGGAGCTTATTTCAAACCATATAAAGCTTTGGTTAATTTAAAAACATGGTTTGGAAAAATTGGATCTTCAAAACTGGGTGGTTGTTCAACATACACTTTTTCATTTATAAAAACATTTAAAAATGCACTTTTTACATCCATTTGAAAAAGTTTGAATTCATGATAACATGCAAATGCAAGAAGCATCCTAATTGTTTCCATTCTAGCTACGGGTGCATATGTTTCATCAAAATCAATTCCATCTTCTTGAGTGTAACCTTGAGCAACAAGTCTAGCCTTGTTTCTCACAATGTTACCACTCTCATTTAGCTTGTTTCTAAAAACCCATTTAGTTCCTATAGTAGATATTATTACTAGGACTATCAACTAATGTCCATACTTTACTCCTCTCAAATTGATTAAGTTCTTCTTGCATGGCCAATATCCAAAAATCATCTTTTAATGTTTATTTGATATTTTTAGGCTCAATGCATGAAATAAAAGCAACATTATTAAGCAATTTAAAAGAGGAACTAGTAGTTACCCCCTTGGATAGATCACCCAAGATTTCACCATCTTTGACATAGTTGAGTTCCCTTGGGTAGCTCACTTCCTTTTCACCAAGGTTCATATCCTTCAAAGCTTCTATGGGAGTATCTCGTGATTCTTCTTTGGTTGGAATCTTATCCACCTTTCATGATTTTCCACTATCATTGGCTTCAATGATCCCTACATCATTATCATCACAAGAACCCTTCCTCGGAAGGAGGTTATCATCGAAAACCACATGTATACACTCTTCTACAACTAAGGTTCTTTTGTTAAAAACTCGATAGGCTTTAGAATTTAAATAATAACCTAAGAAAATAGCTTCATCACTTTTAGCATCAAATTTACCTAAATTATCTTTTTCGTTGTTTAAAACAAAACACTTGCATCCAAAAGGATGAAAATAGCTAATGTTAGGCTTCTTTGATTTTAAAATCTCGTAAGGAGTTTTCTTTAAAATTGGCCTAATCATTACTCGATTTATGATATAACAAGTGATGTTTATGGCTTCCGCCCAAAAATACTTAAGTAAATTGTTTTCACAAAGCATGGTTCTAGCCATTTCTTCTAAAGTACGGTTTTTCCTCTCAACTACCCCATTTTTTTAGGAGTGCGAGGTGCAAAAAAATTATGGCTAATTGTAGCGAACTGTCTTTTTTCTCAAACATATCGCTAAAATAAAAAACGATGATTTTCGAAATGTTTTTGAAGGGTGTTTGCGATTTTTTTTAAAATATTTATTCCGTGGGGTTTACAAAAAACTTATAAAAATGGAGTCGCCACCGACCACTTAGGTAGGCCGGACACCATAAAACCAGAGATTCAAAAAGACAGGGGTTCGGGAGTCGGTTACGGATGGGGAAGGATTAGCACCCCCACACCGCCCAAAAATTGGTACTTTAATAATTACCGCTTTATCAATATTGGATTTTCCGGATTAGAGTGACGATTATTTTAAATTTCGGTCATAATTGCGAATATATTTTAAGGGTCCCGTTATCCGAGAATAAACGCCCAACCACTATCACTACGCTTGATACTGGCCCCGTTTACGCTCGGATAAAAAGACTCCGCATTAACAAGTTATATCTCGATATGCAATCTTAGTGGCAAAAACATAAAACATGACAAAACATTTAAATATAATAAATATTGATATACCAGAATACTAATTTAACATGAACGATATTTTAGACTAAAACATGTATTTATATACATATTCTAAATAATAGATAAAACAACTATCGTATGTCAAAATAACAAGGCAGGAATAAGTACATATATACGAGCAAGTATTTCAAAAATACATGCATACTGGTAATAAAACATATTTCAACATATACGGATCCACATGCCATACAAAAAGGTAAATACACTAACATGTAACCCTAAAAAGGAAACATACAAATATAAAAATACAAAATACGCTATGTACGAATTAACTAAAACATAACATGCTTGATATGAATAACCGGATAAAAAACATGAATATCATACTTAACACATATATATACATATAAACATAAAACGAATCATATACGAGAGACATAAAATAAAATAATATCAACAAATACGATTATAACACGAACAATAATATTTACAAAGAAAACATGACTAAAATGAAAGGAAAACGAAAGTTAGTGGCAGAAATTAAAGAGCAATAATATGTAATTTGGGGATGAAATTGCGAAACAAACAAAACCTAAAAGGACCAGCATTGTAATTAGACCAAGGGGCAGACCCAAAGTGAAAAATCCAAAAACGCGGGATGGTTAAGGACGTAATTTTACCATTCAGAAACTGATTCGGTGTAATTTAGGGACGAAATTGTAATCCTTTGAAAAATCAGGGGGACTGGGGCTGTGATTATACCATGCGGCAAGACAAAAATGAAAATATTGAAAACGCGGTGGGATTAAGTGTGTAATTTACCCATTTCAAAAATAATAATAACTATAAAAGGCCCGTTTTTAGATCGAAACCCATTTTCCCCCTCATTTCTTTCATTTTCAGTTTTGTAACCCTGCTTATGTTCTTCGTTTTCTCTCCAATGTTCTTGAGAAACCCAGAATCCGGCGGCCGGCCGCCGTATTCTCCGCCGCCGGCCGCCGCTAACCGACGCCGGTAGGCTCCCAAAATACACCAAAACATTCCCCTTGTCGTCCTCAATACGAATCTGTAGTTGGATTCAGAGGGTACCCTTTCTTTTACTCTAGATCTAAGAAATACGAACCCCAAAAAAAATATTTTTTAGACCAAAATACAACTACAAAGGGTCTTCTCTTCCCTCTAGTTCACCAGATCTGGCTTGTAGAAGCCGAGAGGTTTGTCACCGAGAGAAGGAAGACCCACAGACAACGCCGGTAAGACTACTTCTTTTTTGTTTCTGTTTTTTATTTCTGTTTCATATATGCATGTAAAGAAACGAGTAAGAAAAAGAGATAAGTGTTTACCAATGGACCCCTTTTTTGATTATCTCGACTGGTTACAAGTTTTTGGTTTTACAAGCTCTCTGTTTTTTTTGTTACTACTCTCTCTGTTTTTTTGCTAATCTTTTGCTCGCTAAAAAATTATCCCCGTTACAACAGCCCCCGTTTCATATATATCACTGCCTCTGCTTTTGTTGCAACTTGTATCTTCTTTTCCAGATCTGACATTTGCTTGTTGTCTTTGGCATAATCTGAACGCGGGGACTGAATATCGGTGCGGTGGCGGTGTGGTCATTCTGCCAGAGGCCAGACGCATTTTCGGCCGTTAGATCAGATCTGATCTAACGGTCGAGATGGCTTGAAGAACGATCGGCCTGGATGAAGCCTCGATCTGATGAGACGGCTTGAGATTTCGCCACGTGGAGCTCCGCAGTCGAGGAGTTAGAACGCGTGGATCTTACGCGCGTGTGGGATATTAAAGCGTCCGCGCGTGGACCACACGCGCGCGTGGCACTCGAACGGTCCATACGTGTGGAGCATGCGCCTGGCAGATATTTTTGACCTTGGTTGCATCGTGGCCGTTGGATCAGCTTGATCCAACGGCCCACAGTTACCTGCACATTGTAATTAGATAAGATTCAGATTTGGGCCAAACAGGCCTTGTAATTGGATTTGTAATTGAAATGTAATTTTTTATTTGGGTTTAATATATATTTAATTTTTTCATTTAGTCAGCCCAATAATAATAATAGTACAGCAATACATATACATACGAAAATATATACTTATATTATACGATCATTAATTAATATAATATTCTAGTATACGTACGTATAATCATACATATAATTAACATAACATCTATATACGCCTATACCCTAGATACATACGTGACATACATACACCCCTAATACGTATACATAGCTTATACATGCACACATCACCTTATATTAGTAACATTCATATAATAAATATACATGCAATATTAATATATTTAAGTAAAAATGAGTGATTACAGTTGCCCCTCTTTGCTTGTTCTCATGAAATGGGAAACAAAGCAAAGATTCATAAGCACTCATTTTATCAGACTTCCCTGTTTGTAGCCTTGGAAAAAATGAATTCTTTTGGACATTTCCGCTCTTCCTTGGCTGAATCTTCAGGCTCGTAAGTTCTTCCTATATAGAGCTTCGTCACCTTCCGATCTTGGAGCTACAGGTTCTTTTCGACATAGAACCTTTCGCTCTCATTTTTATCGGACTTCCCTGTTTGGTTTGTAGCCTTGGAAAAGTGAATTTTTTTGGACATTTCCGCTCTTCCTTGGCTGAATCTTCAGGCTCGTAAGTTCTTCCTATATATAGCTTTCGTCACCTTCTGATCTTGGAGCTACAGGCTCTTTCGACATTGAACCCTTCGCTCTGACATCCCGAATTATGAGTCATTCCTTTCACTTTGAAACAATAAAGCTTAGAGTTCTTCCTATATAGAACTCTTTGCTTTCGACGCTGGTTTCTCCTATATAAAACCTTTCGCGCTACTGATGGATTCTTCTGACTGGGGAGTTCCTCCTATATAGAACTGCTAGTCTTCGAATCCTGGAGCCGTCAGTCCTTCCTATATAGAACTTTTGGCGTCTGAAATCTTAGAGCTACAGATTCTTCCTATATAGAACCTTTCACCCTAAGACAATGAAGCTCGGAGCCTTTCCTATATAAGACTCTTTGCTATCGACACAACAGGTTTCCTATATAACCCTGTGTCATAGGTGAATTTCTTTGACAGGGAGTTCTTCCTATATAGAACTGCGAGTCTTCACCTTGGAGCCGTTGGTCCTTCCTATATAGAACTTTTCGGAGTCTTGAAATCTTGGAGTTACGGATTCTTCCTATATAGAATCTTTCACTCTAAGACATTGAAGCTAGGAGCTCTTCCTATATAAGACTCTTTGCTTTTGACACAACAGGTTTCCTATATAACCCTGTGTTATGGGTGAATAGAACTGCGAGTCTTCACCCTGGAGCTGTCAGTCCTTCCTATATAGAACTTTCAGCTTCTGAAGCCTTGGAGAGGTGGATTCTTCCTATATAGAAACTCTCTCTAGAGCTTGAAAACGTGTGCCTTTATGTAAAGACATTGTTTTCTCATTTAGGATTCACACCGTGACGGTCTTCGATGTCTCTTTGGATCTGCGGAAACCTGTCTGAGACGAAAACAAAATGCTATGACAAATGAATGAATTGACATGCTCCTAATTCTAGTGATGCTTGACTATTCATGATGCATGAGAGTCAATCTCTGGGTGGGCTTGTTTTGGTCCTCATTTGATCTTGACGTCCGTTTTCTCCCTTTTTACAGGCATTGATACTCCACCTCACTGTCAAGTTCAACCATTCCAACCTTTCTTTTTCTCCAATTATGATTTGGAATTTAAAAGCGCCCTTTCGGGTTTTCACTTTAAAGAGTTTTTTTTTCAAGAGATCTCTTTTGTTATCTCGTGTGTCTTCTTTTGATAGATAGGACATGTGCCATTGGTCATCCTACCTAGTTGTTTAAAGCTTCTCACCTTCCCTAGCCATTATGTAGGGAACTGGAGGACGGAGTTAACATCGTTTTCTTTGATCACCTGCAATTTTCAAGGTTAAATCATAGTAATGCTCCGAAATCTCTTGTTTCATTATAAGCCTATGTTATCTTATTTGACTGAAATTGACAAGAAGGCTGGGAATGGATGCTCAAAACACGGTTTTATTATGATTAAGGGTTTGGGATATCTTAAAAAGAAAGGTATGACACGTATAAGTTAAATACAAGATCTCTCATTATCTTTGATATGAATGATACATGATCCTGTCGACTGGTGTAGAATTTTTTGCCTGAAGCTTCCTCTTCATGATGCTCATGGGGATACCCTTCTCCTCAGATATTCAACTGATTGTACCCTGAGAAGCCGTCCATGAAGGAAAACCATGAATGTCCTACGGTGTTGTCAACCAGCGTGTCAATATGTGGCAAAGGGAAGTTGTCTTTAGGGCTAGCTCGATTCAGATCCCTATAATCTACACCCATTCGGGGTATTTGGCTACCTCCAAGAATCCAGCATCAAATTGCTTTTTCACTTCTTCTCTGATTTTTAACAACATCTCTGGCCTCATTCTCCGAAGTTTTTGCTGTACCGGTTTGCACTCCGATTTTGTTGGCAATTTGTGCACCACTATGTCGGTATTCAATCCTGGCATATCTTGATAAGTCCAGGCGAAGACATCCTTGAATTCCTGAAGCAGAGCTATCAGTTCATGCTTGGTTTTTGAGGAAATAGTCGTTCCTATTTTTATTTCTTTTCTCGCTTTTTCAGTCCCCAAGTTGACAATTTCTGTTTCTTCTTGGTGAGGCATAATCTGCCTTTCTTCGTCGTCCACCATTCTCTTTAATTCTTCCGGGACCTCAATTTCTATTTCATCATATCTTTCCCCAATTTCCTATGAGACCTCAGGGCATTCAAATTTTATTCCAGGATTGGATCCGGTATCATTCATATCGTCAATCATGAGCGACCTGCATTAAATGAGAATGAATTGTATTGGGAAAGAGACGGCTTTACATGAAGGGAATGGATATTAAAAATGCATGAATGGAATAAATGAGACTTTGGTCATTTTTAAGAAAGTGGGGATATTTTCATTTCAATCAAAAAGTTAACATAGGTGCCCCAACCAAGAGATCCCCATTGTCTATGGGCAAAAACAAAAGGTTGATTCGGAGCATTACTCTGATCTATTCCTAAAAACTACAGGTAGATCAATGCAGCTCCAGTTATCAAGTGTTTCCCCGGGATGGCAAGGGCGGATGTTGGTCAACATTTTGCTACCTCGGTCCTTTTCAGCTATCATGTTGATGTACATCCCTTCAAATGATTTACTGAATATTTCCTCCTGGTTAAGTTCATCATTTTTCTTCATTGCCTCTCCAATATCTTGACCTGGCTGGTAGAACCCTCCGGAGATGAAAGTGGCTTTCAAACTAGGAAAGGACATCGACCTCCACGGAATGTCTTCTCCTTTAGATCTGGCTTTTCTTTGCTCCTCCTTTCTCTTATATTCTTCTTTCTTCTGTTGGACACTTGGTTCGTAACCCAGCCCGAAACGATCTTTCTTGGTTATGATATTCTTGGGTCTCAGGTTTCCTTGTAATTTCTTTCCCAGCCCTTTTCCTATTTTGGCTCCTCGGCCCAGAGTTTCTGCGACGGTCATCTTGGTACAATTAGATAACCTGGGGTAAGGGATCCGGCTTCCTTCTAAAACGAATGTGGCATTTACTAGTTCTAATGCTCGGAACGAGCATTCTGCGGCATCTTCATCATTTTGAATGTATGGGGTGTCTGATGTCACGGAAGCAACAAATTCATGCTCTGCTTCTACGGTGACCAATTTGCCTTCAACTACAAATTTTAATTTCTGATACAATGATGATGGGACAACTCCTGCGGAGTGGATCCATGGTCTTCCCAATAAGCAGCCGTAAGATGGTTTTATGTCCATTGCCACAAAATCGATCACATATTCAGTTGGTCCGATCAATAGGGGCACCTCAATTTGCCCCATTGTTCCTTTTTACGTACCATCAAAGGCTCTTATTGAGTTGTAGCAAGGCTTTAGGTGCGAACCATCTATTGGCAATTTTTGCAGGGTTACCATAGGCAAAACATTCAATGCTGACCCATTGTCGATCAGTACGCCTGGTAATACATACCATTTGCAGTGGGTAGTGATGTTAAGGGCTTTGGTAGACCCCATTCCTCCTTCTGGGATTTCATCATCACTGAATGTGATATGATTATAGGCAGTAATATGCCCCACTATCATGTCCAGGTTTGTTACAGAAATGTCCTGGGGCACAAAAGTTTGATTTAGCACTTTCAATAGCGTCTCCCGATGCTTCTCTGAACTCAAGAGTAATTCCAGCACTGTGATCCTGGCCGGTTGTTTCCGTAGTTGTTCCACTACGTTGTACTCGCTATGTCTCAAGAATTTTAGAAATTCTTTGGCCTGGGCCTCAGTTACCGGTTCATTTATCTTTTGGGGAGGTTCTTCTCCAAATATCTGCGTAGGGCTAACTGCTGTATTCTTCCCCCTATCTTTTTCAGCTGCTCTCAAAGCCTCGGAGGAATAACATCGGCCGCTCCTTGTGAAATGGTCTGCTTCACCAACGTTCACATTGTTCTGGCTTTGTTGGTCTTCCAGCGTAGACTCTTTTACCTGTTCGTGTTCTGATTTTTCCGGCATGGTCACATTCGCGGCATAATTCCAGGGAATTTGTCGCATGTCTTTGAATGGGAATGGAGATGGTGCTGAAATGACGATCTTGGGATTTATCTTGCTGGTTTCTCCTTGGGAGACACCTGCATTCCCTATCCTGGGAGAGATAATAAAAGGTCTATCCTTCCCGTATCTAGCTTTGGGGCTATCTGTCATGTGTACGTCTGATCCCTTCTCCATGGGTTCCTCAAAGAATTCAATTTGTTTTTCATTCATCAATTTCTGCACCAATTTCTTGAACTCTTCACATTCTTGGATATCATGCCTTCAGTCTGATGGAATTCGCAATATTTTCCGCATTCCTTCTGCCTTATTATCATGCCTTTGTTGATCACACGAGCCATGCATAATTGTTGAAATACCCACCGTAAAGGAGACTTGACTTCTAACACGTCATCCTTTATCCTCCTGGTAAAGCATTCTTCTATGACGTTTATCCCTCTGCTTCCATGATTAGGCAGCGGGTTGTTGGCTACGCTAGGCTCTTCAACCTTCAATATCTCGGAATCGATTAAGTTCTGCACAAGCTTTTTGAAGGCAAGGTAGTTCTCAGTGGGATGTCCAGGGGTACCGCCGTGATAGTCTCAATGTGCGCTTGGATTATACCAAGGCAAGAAGGGTGGATTGACAGGATTAACGATGTATGGTCGGACCAAGTCTGCTTCATACAACTGGGAATAAAGCTCTGAGTATGAAACAGGTAGGGGAGTGAAAGTTCTCCTCTCTTTATCCTTTCTGGTGACTCTCTCATCTCTTTGATTCGAATTTTGCGTTTTTCCCACAGGTGCTTGTGGCTGTGAGACTGTGAAGTTCTTCGGGGCGGTATAGGTGCTGGTGGTATTTACTTCATTTCTCTTGTTATACTTTCGAGACCCTTCCCCACCATCTATTCTGCCGCTCTTGATTGCCAGTTCGAGAGACTCCCCAGTCCTGATCAAGTCGGCGAAACACTGTGTTGTGTTATTGATGAGGCGATCGAAAAGTGCCCCTTTCAGAGTGTTGACAAATAATGGCGTGATTTCATGCTCCGGGATAGGTGGCTGGATTTGGGCAGCCACTTCTCTCCACCTTTGGGCATATTGTCGCAAGCTTTCATTGGACTTCTGCCCCATATTTTCTAGCATAATTCTACTAGAGATCATGTCTGTTACATGTTTGTATTGCTCGGAAAATGCTTTAGACAAATCTTTCCATGTCTTGACATTCGCTTTGCTTAACTGAGTATACCAACGTAATGCTGCTCCAGTTAGACTATCCTGGAAACAGTGGATCAGTAGCTTTTCATCTTTATGGTAAGCCGCCATTTTTCTTCAATACATCGTTATGTGTGCAGAAGGACATGTGGTTCTGTCATATTTATCGAACTCTGGCGTTTTGAATTTTGGTGGCAAGACAAGATCGGACACCAGACTTAGATCACTAGCGTCGTTTCCTGATTCTTCATTTGATTGTAACGCTTTAAATTTTTCTTCCATGAGGCGAAATCTTTCTTCCCACTTTCTTTCTACTTCATTCCTGATCCTTTCGACCATGTTTAGGTCCGGCACTTCTTCTTCATAAAGTGCTTCGGTATCAAGGGGTTGAGTCTCAGGTGCCCCTACTTGAAAGCTGGAAGACATTCCTGTAGGGTCAATATACACCTTCCTAGCCTGGTTTGGTGCAGTGGTTGAACCTTGTAGTGAGCCGGAGTACCTTCTGGCTCTGGGATATTTTCTCCTTCTACTCATTTTCCAAGACTTTTTGCCAGCAATGTCGTTATGTCAGATACTATTGATGTTTGTGACTGTGCAATCTGATCACTAAGGCTTCTCTGGGCCTCTTCAAGCCTTGTCTCAAGCTCTCTCTGCCCTCTTTCTAGACTGATTATTCTTTCTTCCATGAGCTTTCTTTGTAGCCGGGTAAAGTATAGGTGATGAATGATTGCGGGTTAACACTACATAGAATGCCACAATATTCATATTTTTAATATGGTTGCAAAAAAAAGAAATAAATGCATGTACAAAGATGCAAATGTTATGATGCAAATGCAAAAATGCATGCAGACAAGGTACTGATTCCGCTGGTAATCACCCTTTTGAATTACTTTCACGGGAATTAAAGGGTCTTGATTACAACAAAATTCGTGTTACAAAGTAAAGATCCCTAGTACAAAATATCTAATTATAACACAGAGTCCTATAGATAGATTCTAGCTCTGTCTCCTAACTTTCCAATTGCCTTGAGCAGCTTGAGGAACCTAGGAGTGATAAGTGTTCAAAAGTACTATTTTTCTTACCCTTTTTACTCATATTACTGTTAGACTTAGGCTCATATTAGTTGCATAGTTAGTCATTCATGCATTAATCCATGTTTCCTTCAAACGTTGAACTTGATTACATAACTTGGTGATTTTTGTGCAAATAGATGCTGCTTTGGTGTGTTTTTGTGTGTGTATGTGCAGGATCACTTGCCAAAGCAATGCCGAGCTAGTTGCCAGGGCAGTGCATGAAGGAGACGCCGAGCTAGTTGCCATGGCATTTGTCGACAAAGACCAAAAGCAATATGGATGTCGAAATTCATGACTTTACAAGCCCAAGATGACATGGAGCAAGGCCCAAGCCCAAAGGAATTTGATTGCCATGCAGAGATTAAAGAAGAATTAAATTCCAAGAGGATAGAAGAAGTTCTAATAGGAATAAAATTATAATAAAGAATTATATTCTTTAAAGATAATTTAATTCCAACTCAAACTCCTCCTCAAAGAAGGACTTTGGCCTAGCCCTATAAATACCAAGGAGATTTCGACAAGATGAATAGAGAGAGAGCAAGAGGGAAATTTCGGCAAGTCCAAGTAGGGCAAGAGGAGAGAATTTTCGACAAGCATCAAGGGCAAGGAGGATTTCGACAAGCCTCTTCCTTCATCTTTGTTCGATTGGGTTCATGCTAGGGATTAATTATCTTGTGTTTCTTTGGAACCTAGCCATGAACTAAATTTACTTGGCTATGGTTATTGTGTTTTGTGGTTGTGAGAAACTATTGGTTTTTGTTTAGGTAATAAGAGTTTGCACTTTTCTATTTCAAGGTTTATTCATTCTTGATTCTTATTATTGTTTGCGAGTGAATTGGGAGAGGATCTCGTGATTTCATCCATTTATCTAATATCGGGAGAGTTAGATTCAAGAAACGAATGAATATGATCTTTATGCAATCCAATGATGGTGAAGATTAATCCGGCTTAGGAATAAGTTAAGGATTTCAACGGCTAAGAGGAGCGCAAGATTGGTTGTTGTTCACCCTTGATTCACGCAGGATGTATTATCAAGGCATGCACAAGTAGCTAGAGTTTCGACTTAGGGATAAGAAGAAACCATTGAAGAACGCTCCGCCGAACCTTGAAGTTGCTGCCCGATCGCCCAAGTAGTTGCCCAACTAGTCGCCCAAGCAACCATCAATTAGTTGCCAAGGCAACCCCGTTGTGCAAGTCGCCACGGCAAATCGAGTTGCCCATGCACTCTTTTACCAAGACAATCCAATCGGCTATCACACCTCAACTCACGATAACCTAGCCTATCTCTCTCAATTGAATTCATCTTTTATTTTATTTTATTGCTTTCTAGATTAGTAATTAGTTAAACTTCGATAATCCTTTACTTGTGTTTTTACTTTTTACGAGTGCAAGAGACTAGATTCTTGAAGTGGCACCAATCCCGTGGAGACGATATCTTTTATACTATAACTTGCGGCGTGTATACTTGCACATTTGCGTAGCACTTATATTACAGCGCAACAAGTTTTTTGGCGCCGTGTCGGGATTGGCAATAGCGACTTTGTTTTTATTTTCTTGCACATTCTTTTTATTTTTCTTGTTTAAAATTCAAAGGGCTAACAAACTTTGGTTTTGCATTGGTATATGACTGGCGAGACCGACTTCACTGAGAATATCCCTTTGATCCGTAAATCGAACGAACCTTACAAAGACTTAGACGAAGGATAAGAGAAGCAATGGCAAATCAAGACGGCAATATTAATCAAGATGTTCGAGCGGGGAGGAGTGATTCTTGCACGAAAGCAGAACGATTCGAGACTATCTTGAAGAAGATCTTGATGGACTCAACCCAGGAGTTGTCGCACCCGAAATTGAAGCCGACCACTTTGAGTTGAAACCGGTAATGTTTAATATGATCAACACAATAGGTCAATTTGGCGGCTCAAAGAATCAAGATGCACGACAACATCTGAAATCTTTCCTCGAGATTTGCAACTCGTTCAAGATACACGGAGTCACCCCGATGTCTTACGATTAAGATTATTCCCTATTCACCGAGGGATAGGGCGAAAGCATGGCTAAATAGCATTCTGCCGGATCCATAGCATCTTGGACTGATCTTTGTCGTGATTTCCTTGCTAGATTTAATCCTACAAATTTAATCGATAAGCTTCGTAACGACATTACTTCTTTTCGGCAGTGCGATGATGAATCCATGTACGAGGCTTGGGAGCGATATAGAGAACTTCTACACAAATGTCCTCTACACGGATTCGGTGTGGACTCAAGTGACAATGTTTTACAACGCCGTGAATACACCAACAAGGATGATGCTAGATGCCTCGGCAAACGGCATACTCTTAGATAAGTCGCCGGAGGAAGCAATGCAAATTTTAAACAGGCTGGCCAAGAATGACTATCAATTCCCATCTACTAGAAGAGGAGGAGTTAGACGCCAAGCCACAATACATGAACTAGGATCATCAGATTCAATTTCGGCACAATTGGCCGCTTTAACCAAGATGGTCCAGAACATGCAAAAACCAAACAACACACATGAAGTCAAGGTAATGGATTCTTTTTGTGAGTTATGTGGTGATAACCATAATTCTTTCCGAATGTATGCGAGAATCCGGAATCTAGCTTCTATGTGGGGAATTACAATCGGGCAACAACATGATGTCAAATACATACAATCCAGCTTGGAAGAAGCACCGAATTTTTCATGGAGTAATCCCAACAATGCTCTAAACCAGAACAATCAGAATGCACAAGCATCGGGATTCAAGAGAATATGCCACGCAATGATGCCGCAAAGCAACAACCGACAACATCTAGTTCTTTGGAAAATTCTCTAAATGCTTTTATGATGAAAACTGAATCTTTATGGCTGAGAATAGTAATTTCATAAAAAGAACGATGCTTTTATTAACAGGACCGAGATGAGATTGCAAAACCAAGAGGCGGCAATCAAATCATTGGAAAATCAAGTCGGACGGTTTGCTCAAAATCTGAACACTAGACCACAAGGAGGTTTACCTAGCGATACTCAAGTCGCAAGAGGAACGGCCATGAGCAATGTAAGGCAATCACCACCAGAAGTGGCCAACAACTTAGAGAGGTTCAAACCCGCTCGTCAAACAAAACTCCACAAAAAGATCAAGACGAACCTAGCGGCAAAGTCTCGGATCTTTGAACCGAGGAATTGCTGCGGCAACCGGTGACGCCTCGGCAACTTGCGATAAGCACGCCTCGGCAACCCAGTTGGTAACGATCGGCAACTCCGGATGTCCCCTGTAATGCCGTCAATCAGGTTTCAAACCAATGAAAGGATAGAAGATATCCGACTTCCACCACCATTCCCACAAAGATTGAGGCGACAAAAGCAAGAATACCAATTCAAGAAGTTTCTTGATATCTTAAAGCAAGTCCACATCAACTTGCCATTGGTGGAAGCAATTGAACAAATGCCAAACTATGCCAAGTTTCTTAAAGACATTGTGTCCAAGAGAACAAGGCTAGGAGAGTTTGAAGCTTGATTTGCCGCGATGACAGAGGATGCATGGCAATGTTGCACAATCGCATGCCGCCCAAGTTGAAGGATCCCGGAAGTTTCACAATACCCTGTTCTATTGGAAATCACTATGTCGGGAAAGCACTATGCGACCTAGGGGCTAGCATAAACTTGATGCCTAAATCGGTTTTCGAAACTAGGAATCGGGAAGGCAAGACCTACAACAGTTATGCTACTGACTAATGAAGCCAGATCCTATGTGCATCCAGAGGGAAAAATCGAGGACATCTTGGTAAAAGTTGATAAATCATTTTTCCCGCTGACTTTATTGTTTTGGATTGTGAAGCGAGATGAGCATGCACCTATCATTCTCGGGAGACCATTCCTAGCGGCGGGAGAACCTTGATCGGCGTTGAAAAGGGAGAACTCACAATGAGGGTGAATGACCAGCAGGTAAAACTAAATGTATTCCAAACACTAAGGCATGCCGATGATCCGAAGAATGCCAACTACTTCATGCCACGGCAGAGTTTAACCGATGAGGAATTTAGTTGCCTCGGCAACTACATTTGCTGATCAAGAGGAACCTGAGGAGAATGAAGAGCCGGTCGATGAGGAACAACCAGAAGAGGTAAATTGGCTAGTAAATCGACCAGGTACATACTTTGAACCACTGGACTACTCAGGTAAGGAAGGTAAGATCGAAAAACCCTCTATCGAAAATCCACCAATTCTTGAGTTGAAACAATTGCCAGATCAACTAAAATATGTATACTTAGGGATCGATAATACATTACCTGTAATTATTTCCTCTAAGTTACAGCCTGAGCGAGGAAAAGAAGCTAATCAACATGTTGAAAGCTACATAAAAGGCAATAGGGTGGACAATTGCCGACTTGAAGGGAATTAGCCGGCGGTGTGCATGCACAAGATCTTGTTGGAAGATGATCACAAACCTTCAATTAAGGCCCAGAGGAGACTGAATCATGCCATGAAAGGGGTTGTAATGAAAGAAATCATCAAGTGGCTTGACGCCGGCATTATATACCCTATCTCCGATAAGTACGTGGGTAAGTCCGGTACAATGTGTGCCGAAAAAGGGAGGTATAAACGGTGGTGAGTAATGAAAATAATGAACTTATCCCAACCAGACTGTGACCGGTTGGAGGGTTTGTATGGACTATCGAAAGCTAAACAAAGCCACTAGGAAAGATCACTTCCCATTACCCTTTATTGATCAAATGCTTGACCGTCTTGCAGGTAAACCCTTTTATTGTTTTCTTGATGGTTATTCAGGTTACAATCAGATTGCCATAGCACCAGAAGATCAAGAAAAGACAACCTTCACATGCCCCTACGGTACTTATGCCTTCCGAAGGATGCCGTTCGGATTGTGTAACGCCCCGGCAACCTTCCAAAGATGCATGATGGCGCTCTTTTCGACATGGTCGAAGACTTCCTTGAGATCTTCATGGATGATTTTTCGGTTTTTGGTAATGACTTCGACGGCTGTCTCGGCAATTTTAGAGGGTGTTGGCAAGATGCGAAGAAACGGATTTAGTCCTCAATTGGGAGAAATGCCACTTTATGGTAGATGAAGGAATAGTGCTCGGCCATAAGATTTCATCCAAGGGAATTGAAGTAGACAAAGCCAAGGTGGACGTGATCGAGAGATTACCCCACCAAATTCGGTTAAAAGAATTCGAAGTTTTCTCGGACATGCAGGTTTTTACAGGAGAGGTTCATTCATAACTTTTCTAAAATCACTAAACTTTGTGTAATCTGCTTGAACAGGATAAAGTCTTCGATTTTGATGATTCTTGCACTCAAGCATTTGAAACCCTAAAGAAAAGCTTGCCTCGGCACCCATTGTTGTTCCACAGATTGACGCTACCTTTTGAGCTCATGTGTGATGCAAGTGATTTGCGGTAGGAGCAGTCCTAGGCCAACGCACAGGTAAGACATTCCATGTGATATACTACGCTAGTAAAACTCTTAACGATGCTCAAGTGAATTACACAACAACGGAGAAAGAGTTACTAGTGTAGTTTTCGCATTTGACAAGTTCGATCCTATTTAATTGGTACAAAGGTAATTGTTCATACGGACCATTCGGCAATCAAATACTTATTTGCTAAAAAGGATGCTAAACCTCGTTTGATTCGTTGGATATTACTTTTACAAGAATTTGATATTGAAATTAAGGGCGAAAGGAAAGGAACAGAAAATCAAGTGGCGATCACTTATCACGTTTGGAACGCAATAGGGAGGAGGATGCGGATCTAGAGATATGTGATGCATTCCCGGATGAACAAATTCTAATCGCCTCGGAAACCCTTGACGCCTCGGCAGCCCATGACGCCTCGGAAACCATGGAAGCACACGCCTCGGCAACTCTTGACGCCGCGGCAGACTTTGACGAGCACGCCTCAAAGCAATTTTGGGAGCAGACACTACGACAAAGACATGGCCCGGCAATACCTTGGTACGCAGATTTAGTTAACTTCCTTGTTTGTGGTATTTTTCCGTATGGCATTACTCACCAAGGGAAGAAGCGGTTCCGCCATAATGCTAAGCATTACTTTTGGGACGAGCCTCTTTTGTTTAAACAATGTACAGATCAGGTTATACGCCGATGTGTCCCAAGAAGAAGAGCAACAGAATGTACTCCGACAATGCCATTCTTCACCCTATGGAGGACATTTTGGAGGAACTCGTATCATGGCCAAAGTCTTGCAATCCGGGTTGTATTGGCCAACATTGTACAAAGATGCCCAAGACTTTTACAAGCAATGTGATCGTTGTTGCGGAAGACGGGCAATATCTCTAGGCGACATGAGATGCCACTCGAACATCATCGAGGTGGAACTGTTCGATGTATGGGGATCGATTTTATGGGACCTTTCCCATCTTCATTCGCAACCTCTACATCTTACTCGCCGTCGACTATGTGTCTAAATGGGTAGAGGCAGCTGCAGTTCCCAACGACGATTCCAAGACCGCAACGATTCCTCTGAGAAAAACATATTTACGGTTTGGGATGCCGAGAGCAATTATCAGCGACGGGGCAAGCATTTTGACAACAGACTAATTGCCAAGATGTTGCAACGCTCGCATATCACACAAGATCGCCACGGCATATCACCCACAAACCAACGGGCAAGCAGAAATTTCCAACCGGGAGTTGAAGGGAATACTCGAGAAAGTTGTAAATCCCCTCAAGGAAGGATTGGTCATTAAGACTAGATGACGACTTTGGGCATATCGTGACCGCATTCAAAACACCATTAGGTATGTCCCCTTCCGGCTTGTCTATGGTAAAACATGTCATCTACCGGTGGAAATCGAGCACAAGGCGTATTGGGCAATCAAGACCGTGAATATGGATTGGGAAAGTGCCGGACAAAAGCGCTTGATGGATCTCAATGAGATAGAAGAATTTCGTGCACTCGCCTATAACAATGCACGAATATACAAGGAAAACAAAGCGATGGCATGACAAGAAACTATTGCCACGGCAATTCACGCCAGGGCAACTAGTTCTCCTATTCAATTCTCGGCTAAAACTTTTCCCGGGAAAGCTGAAATCAAGATGGTCGGGACCATTTGAAGTCGTCAAACCATTCTCCCATGGTGCTGTGATAATCAAGTCCATCTCTGACAACCATGAATTCAAAGTTAATGGACAAAGATTGAAGCACTACAATGGTGCCCATGTGGAACGTAACAAGGAAGTGGTCAACTTAGGAGATGCATGAGCATGCTCTCCTCTCAGTATTTCCTTTTTCTTTTTATTTTTATTTTTAATTTTAGGAGATATTTTATTTTTTCTTCATTATCTTTAGTTTTCAGGTTTTCTTTATTTTCTTTTTCACAACAAGACTCACAACTACTATGCTAAGGAAATTTACTGCCAAGATCATTGCCCCGGCAACCAATGAAGAAGATGCCGCGACAACTTACTTCATGCATGCACAAGCTGATGCCACGGCAACCAACCCTGAAGATGCCACGGCAACCAAAGTCAAGACATCCCGGCAACAAGAAAACATCCATTGCATTCAAGCAAGAAAATCAAGACGCCAACTAGAAGGAAACTAATCATCTACGATGACGAACTCTCGAAGTAAGTCCTCGTATGCATTTTTCGTTATTTTTATGCATGCATTGAGGACAATGCCTCACTCGAGTTTGGGGGGGATTGTTATTAGTAATTACCATGTTTAGTTACATTAATCTTAAGCATTACATTTAGGATACATAAATTGCTTGCCATGCCTTTAATTGGAACAAGAATTGCTTAGATTTGATGAATATTCAATGATGACTTTACCAATGCACTTAATTGATAGAATTTTTATTCTAGGATAACCATGAAAAACTTAGAATTTTACTATGATGCTAAATTTGATGAAACACTGTTGTGGTTTGATTGATTTAAGGAGTTCTAGTAAACTTAGGTTGATAATTAACTAATTGGGGATTAGAATAAAAATTGGATGAATGCTAGAGGTGCCCGAAATTGGCTCTAGCATGTGCTAAAAATTGATCACTAGAGGTGCCCAAAACTGGCTCTAGGAGGCGTTAAAATTTTTTCGGTTAACTAGAGGTGCCCAAACCGGCTCTAGTCGATTAAATTAACTTAAGAAAACTAAAAATAAAACACTAGAGGTGCCCGAAATTGGCTCTAGTTAAAACATGTTAAAAAGAACCCATCAAGTAATTTGAAAACCTATTGTTTGCATAGAATCGAAAAATCAACTTGCACACAACTCCGCACACACTCACAAGCATTATAGTTTGATTCCGAGTAATTCCTCAGTTTTCTGAAAAATAAAAGCCAATCATACTTTGTGCCCGGTTCAGAGAATTGAAATCAAGTTCAAAGCTAAGTTTGTGAAAATTTGAAGTCTTGGCAGGTAATTATGAGTTTGCATTGCTTGAGGACAAGCAATAGTTCGAGTTTGGGGGTGTGATAAGTGTTCAAAAGTACTATTTTTCTTACCCTTTTTACTCATATTCTTTGTTAGACTTAGGCTCATATTAGTTGCATAGTTAGTCATTCATGCATTAATCCATGTTTCCTTCAAACGTTGAACTTGATTACATAACTTGGTGATTTTTATGGAAATAGATGCTGCTTTGGTGTGTTTTTTGTGTGTATGTGCAGGATCACTTGCCAAAGCAATGCCGAGCTAGTTGCCGTGGCGGTGCATGAAGGAGACGCCGAGCTAGTTGCCATGGCATTTGTCGACAAAGACCAAAAGCAATATGGATGTCGAAATTCATGACTTTACAAGCCCAAGATGACATGGAGCAAGGCCCAAGCCCAAAGGAATTTGATTGCCATGCAGAGATTAAAGAAGAATTAAATACCAAGAGGATAGGAGAAGTTCTAATAGGAATAAAATTATAATAAAGAATTATATTCTTTAAAGATAATTTAATTCCAACTCAAACTCCTCCTCAAAGAAGGACTTTGGCCTAGCCCTATAAATACCAAGGAGATTTCGACAAGATGAATAGAGAGAGCAAGAGGGAAATTTCGGCAAGTCCAAGTAGGGCAAGAGGAGAGAATTTTCGACAAGCATCAAGGGCAAGGAGGATTTCGACAAGCCTCTTCCTTCATCTTTGTTCGATTGGGTTCATGCTAGGGATTAATTATCTTGTGTTTCTTTGGAACCTAGCCATGAACTAAATTTACTTGGCTATGGTTATTGTGTTTTGTGGTTGTGAGAAACTATTGGTTTTTGTTTAGGTAATAAGAGTTTGCACTTTTCTATTTCAAGGTTTATTCATTCTTGATTCTTATTATTGTTTGCGAGTGAATTGGGAGAGGATCTCTGATGATTTCATCCATTTATCTAATATCGGGAGAGTTAGATTCAAGAAACGAATGAATATGATCTTTATGCAATCCAATGATGGTGAAGATTAATCCGGCTTAGGAATAAGTTAAGGATTTCAACGGCTAAGAGGAGCGCAAGATTGGTTGTTGTTCACCCTTGATTCACGCAGGATGTATTATCAAGGCATGCACAAGTAGCTAGAGTTTCGACTTAAGGATAAGAAGAAACCATTGAAGAACGCTCCGCCGAACCTTGAAGTTGCTGCCCGAGTCGCCCAAGTAGTTGCCCAACTAGTCGCCCAAGCAACCATCAATTAGTTGCCAAGGCAACCCGTCACAGCAAGTCGCCACGGCAACCGAGTTGCCCATGCACTCTTTACCAAGACAATCCAATCGGCTATCACACCTCAACTCACGATAACCTAGCCTATCTCTCTCAATTGAATTCATCTTTTATTTTATTTTATTGCTTTCTAGATTAGTAATTAGTTAAACTTGATAATCCTTTACTTGTGTTTTTACTTTTTACAATTGCAAGAGACTAGATTCTTGAAGTGGCACCAATCCCTGTGGAGACGATATCTTTTATACTATAACTTGCGACGTGTATACTTGCACATTTGCGTAGCACTTATTACGCGCAACAAGGAGCTTCTTCCATTCCCGGGGCTATAAAAGGTCGGAGTATCTCAGCCTCGACAGCTAAATCATTTACGTGTCTGGCGACTCACTGTATGTTCACCATTAGATTTGCGTAGTACTGGTCTCTGTCCTGTACCATTCGAGCAGCGTCGCGTAATCTCTTCTGCCAATAGGTGTCCCCTCCGGCTGCAGCTTCCTCGAACACATTAATTCTTTCCTTGTAATCCTTCACAACTGCTTCGAGGGATTCGATTCGTGCTTGTAACACACCCACTTCGCGTTCTCTTTCTTGCAGCTCAGCGAAATTATTCCTCTGGGCAAAGACATTGAAGTGAGTGTTCGACTTCCGCCATCTTTCCTTTTAATTCATCATTTTGACTTTGGCTTTGCCCCAATTTTTGAACAGTGTCATCGTACAGTTTTCTGCATTTCTAATGATCTGTTTGGCTATTCATGGATTTTCTTTTCCATACGGCGACACTTTCTCTCTCATGATGGACAGCTTGTTTCCCCTTGCTGATTTCTTGTCTGAATCTTTCTCTCTCTTGATCAATAGCCTTCTTAGCGGACCGTTTTTCTTCCTCCATAGCCAAACGGCAGCTTTCAATCTCTTTCTCGATTGCTCTTTTGTTAATTTCTCGTTCTTCTTCTACCAAACGGATGCCGTTCATTCTTTCTCTTTCCACAGCTATGAACTGACTCCGGCCGGCCTTTTGTATTTTTGTCTGTAATAGGAGGGCATCTTTTTGATAAAGAGTATTTTTGTCACTCAAATCTGCATTTAATTTCTTCAGTTGCCTAATGATCCCATCCCACTCGTCAACTTCTAGGCTTGCCTTATAGAGTTCGCTCGCATGTTGGGTTTGTTGGATGTCCATCTTCTTTTTAACTTCCTCGAGTTCACTTCTTAAGATATCGGCTTCGGACGGTACCACCCTTGTAAGCTCTTCGAGTGACACTGTTGGTCCTTGATCAGATTCAGGAATCATATTATTAACCCTCAAACGTCTCCAAAGATCATAATCTGGGGTAGTCATGTGCTCGGTATCTCCTTCCACCCTGATCTGATAACAATGATCTCAGGCCCTCATGATGGTCTGAATTTTTCCTTTGAACACTCCTTTGAAAAGAAATTCAGTTTGGCTTAATCCGGCGGTATTGGGAATGAACTGTCGTGATCCGAACTGCCAAGACACTAAAAGTGGAGCACAAGCGATCCCTCCATGTAATCCTAACATCATCAGCCAGTTGAAGTCACCACAACTCTGTAGAAAATAATTAATTTTACCGAGCCATGGGACCCTCCATGCTATGTCTTCATCTTGAATGTTCCTGAAGAAACTGGTCCACATTTTTATTTTCAAATCTTCTCGCCATTCCTTTGCTAAGTATTCTCGTAAAGGCGAAAAACTTTGGAAGGATATCCCCGGCAGGACCCGCGTCGGCGTCTTCCACATGTGACTCTGGATCCATGCTTGTAATAGCTGTGTGCAGCCTCGAAAACGTCCTTCTTCATGTTTCCGGCTAGCATTTAAAGAAATAAAAGTCTCGACCAAGATTGCTGGTACCGGGTTTGCTCTCCGTTTCACCCGCTCAAACAAATCCGAATGGCTATGTCAATGTTCCCGAGTACTCTGGGAAAGATCACCAAGCCATATATTCCTAAAGCGAATAGGTCCATTTTCTTTGCCTCGTCTGGATGTGTCGATATGATGTCCCGAATACTCTCCCATGCAAAGACTGTATTATCTCCTCGGATTTGA